>LZPO01076091.1:6092-23251 GCA_001675575.1 Neotoma lepida
GGGAACAGGAAGGAGTCGTGCCTAAGCCTAAAGCGAACTTAATAATTCTATTTCCCCTGCTGGCAGAAGTCTCACACTCTACCTGAGCTGTGCCAAATAAATATCATTATTTCTATTTCACCAGGTTATATTCATGGCACATGAAGTCTAGATGTGGCCAAGTTTAAGGAGACATTCACAGAACTGTGTTTTGCAAAACAACTAAGTAAGTTTAGATTTTAGAGTAAGTTAGCCGAGAGAAACAGTCGTCTAAGCCAAGCATTTCTGTTCCCACTATTAATGCTACTGCTGATTGCATTGCCTTATTTCAGTTACTTTCAATAGCACATTGGGGGATACTGTTGCCTTCACATTGTCTAAATCTGTCCCTGCCACCAGTGACTGGACAAATGACACAGACCATTTTAACAAGCATCCTATTACCTGAGAACATGCATCCTGCTTCCTGTATTAGAAATAGGCAGTTCTCCTGGGATGTATCCTTCTGTTCAAAGCTTGAACCACTTGGGTAGGGAAAATGTGGTCTTAATAATGTTTGTAGTCACCCGTGGCTTGCAAAGTAGTTAATGCTTATTAACTCATTAATCCTCTTCAGGAATGGTGTGAGGAAGGTAGATATCAAGTTGCATTGTCTTCCTTCCAAAGACTGAAGGTCTGAAGCACAGGCTGGCACAGGCTGTNTGGGACGCATCCCTAGCAAATCTCAAGACGTGACTCCCATTCTGAGAGCTTTGAAACCCATATTCAGTAACTGGTGCCTTTTCTTCTTTCTCCATTTTGTTTTTGCTTGAACTCCAAGGGGAAACCTCTTCTCTGCAGCTATTGAGTGGACCTACCAGAAAGCACTGGCTGAAATAGAAAACTTGGGCTGGTAAGGTAGCTCAGTGAGTAGAAGTACATGCCACGAAACCTGTCACCCTGACTTCAATTCCCAGGACCTACATGGTGGAAAGAGAAAAACCACCGATTCCNGCAAGTTGTCCTTTGACCTCTATCTGTGAGCTGTGCCATACATGTGAGTGCNCACACACACAAATTAACGTAATTAAAAGCAAACATAACCTGAGGGCAATGATCCTTCTTTTCAGTTGAGTAGAGAATGGTTACTTTAATCACCAGCACCATGATACATGCTCTAGTATTTCTCAAAGCCCCACATCTAACATTGTTTGAGACTCCTACTTATCTATGAGGCAAATAGACTTATTGAAGTTCCCAATCTCCTCAAAATCATCTATAAAGCACACAGCAGAAGATAAAATCAATGGGAGGTACTCTTTCAAAAACCCTGAACTCCAGCCTCTGGAAAGTCGAGACTTTCCTCACCCTATATCCAGGAAGTAGAAATGTTTCCTAGTTGAGGACTAGCATTAGATACTTAGGGTTAGAACTGGAAGAGTAATCCTACTCTTATTAAATTCTATTTCTTTCCCTTAGATCTGTTAGTGGGAGATGGTTTNTGGTGATCTCTCTAGCCAGTGGGCCTGATTTGAATCCACATGTTTCTCAGAGAACATATTGCCACCTTATTATTTTCATAATAAACTATGCAGAGCCCAAGGACATGGAGGCTGNCTCTTCACCCATGTCTGCATTTATTCATTTAGCAAATACTTTTTCACTATCTACCCTGTGTCGAATGATGNGCTACACTCCCGGGGATACTGAAACCACTGGGCTTCTGAGGAGAAGCGGGTGGGCTGGTTAGCACAAGGCTTCATTTTTATAAAAGGGCACTAGTTGAGACTGGTAACTTTGTTCTTAAATGTAGTTTTATTTTGATCATAGAAAAAGATAATCTGTGAAATATAAGCATTTACGCATTTATGAGAGTTTGGTAATTCTGCGTCTGCATTATCAATTTCACAATATACAAGATGTTTCTGGCGTGGACGTGTGGCCTGGGTCCTTCACATATCTCTAAGATTTGTAGGGATGGGTCAAATGCCCTCCCTGTGTCTCATCACTTTGTAGTAACTGAAATGTCCTTCCTCTCAAGAAATAAAGGAGGTGGCCTGACAGGACAATAAAACATCTCTTGGGAACAACCATGGCATGGGTTAGACAGCTGTTCAGACTTCTCAAGGGATGTCTAGTGTTGCATGTCAGTTTAAGGGAATAGAGCTGAAGAGGGAGGAGTATTCTCAAGCCTTACAAGCAGTTGATGAGATAGCGAGGCTAGAATGGAGATACNCTGCTCCTTCCTCCATAGCACAGGCCCTCAATGCAAGAAAGGCACCAAGTACTCTGCTTGTCCTTGTTCTGTGAACTCTCGCATTGTTCCTGGGACATTTGGCTTGCCTGCTTGCCTGCCTTCCTCTCTCCTTCCCTCCCTCCCTTCCTCCTTTCCTTCCTTCTCTCTGTTTCTCTCTCTCTCCTCTTTCCTCCTTCCTTCCATTCCTTATTAGCCATTTTATTCATTTGTTTATTCTGTCTACCATATCTCCATCTAACTTCTTCTTCCTCTCTCTCTCTCCTTCTCTCTCTCTCCTTCTCTCTCCCCCTTTTCCTCCCTTCTCTGTCTTCCAGTTTGCCTTCATTGTCACTGACTTTTTACTAAACACCTCCATTACTCATTATTCCTACCAACAGTAGAAGTTGACTCACCCGACATCAAAAGCAGAAAGTTTGGTTTTAATCAGAACAATATTTGCATTGTGAGCTTTGATCTTGACTTCATGTGCCTAAGGCCAGAGTAGGACTCACCACAACAGAGAACTCCAAAGCTCACTTTGTGTCCAGAGCCAGGGTCACTGGGATGTGGTTAGTTGTTACAGAATTGGCATCACTTAGATTAAGGTTGTGCGTTTGTTTTTGTTTTTGTTTTTGTTTTGTAGATTTCAAGTACACAAGGAAGAGTAGAAGGAGGTAAACACAAAAAGGCATGTAACTGCCTTATCCACAACTAAACAAATCAACAATAAACAAAAACAGGTCAGAGTAACTATTTACCTGCCTTACCTTGTGCATATTATTTCTTTGAGTTTTAGACAAGTGCAGAGTGACAAAAATTTAACTTCATATTTCTCCCAGATTTTCAGAATTNTTGGTGAACTGTCCCATATATAGTTTCTTTTGGTACCAAAGCCTTTTCAAACTCAACATGCCAAGGTTGAACTTACTATTTCTTCCCAGAAAATTGCTATTTCTCTTCAGTTTTTGTAATCTACAAGTAGGCTCCCAAACTAGAAACCTTGGATTCATCCTGCACTCCTTCCTCTCATTCACAGGGTTCTGTCAATTCTCCCACCTCAAGGAATCCAATTATTGCCTCCCCTTCACTCCATATGTCATAAGACTGCCAGGGAGATCTGTCTAAATGCAAATAGGATTGAACCATTCTCCCATCATAAACAGCTTCTAGTGTCCCCTAGACTCAGAGGATCACATTCATATNCTTCAGTATAGAAGAGCATGGTGGTCCATCAGACCTGCTGGGGCATCCCAAGGCAGCCCTGTGACTACCCATNGGGGTAACCGCACAACACATATGACCAGCTGCTTGTAAGGGACTACATCTTTCCTCCAGTTCATTATACACCTGCAATATTCTCTCCTTCTCTTTTACCACAGCTACAGTTTTACTCTTCTATTTCTATTCAGTTCATCTTTCTCCACATTTATTTAGTTGTCTGAGACCTCTCAGGTAATTGGTTGCTTCGCCTTTCACTTCTCTCTGATTAACTGGAAGGAAGATGGAATTCAGAGGGAGACAAACAGATCTGAGGAAGCTTGTGCACTCTGAATTTCCATTGCTTCACACATAGCATAGGCACATGTCAGCCTCAGGGGAAATTAATCTAGCATCAAGTTTTCAGTAAATATTAATGCTTTTCCTACAGAAAAATCATATGCAACCAACTGTACAGTGGTTAAAGAACATGACCTAAAGTCCTGAGGGTGGGATCTTGATGGGAGCTCATCCGCCTCCACATTCTTGTTGAAGGATCTTGAGCAATTACTTTTTGAATGAGTAAATTACTATCCTTGCTGTGCCTTCATCTATTACAAAAGAAGATANTTCTCAGAGTGCTTGTGGGTATCAAATATTAGGAGAGNGAAAGTCACTGTGTTTGGTGCAGTAACCATACAGGGGTTACTGGCTNTAATCATTTTCTTCCTNCTCTTGCCTTCNTCAATCATGATTGTTTTTCCACAGNTTTTTCCTTTATGAACTTAAGGGTTCTTAAAAGGGCCAGACAAGATTGTATCCTTAGCTACTACCAAAAGACATTGTGTAAGGTTTTAAAACTGTTTCTTCAAATGGTTGAATCCTAGGCTNGATAGTCCATTTGAAGTTTCAGTTCTGGACTCTGGCTAACGGCACATTATAGGTTTCCTCCAGCATGCATCCCTCTCTCACTTGCATNCCAGTTATTCCAAGACNCATTCCAGACTTCTCAATGACACTTTCCGCGAGACTCCCCATGTCCGTTCATTTAGACCTCAGTGAACGCTGCTTTTTAAAGTTATTATTTCNCACAAGTGAACTTGGTGGTTTGTTAAATGTCTGAATGGCAGGGCCTGTCTTCTTCTCTCAGTTCCTGAAAGATCTTGGTCCCACCAACATCTGACACTTGGTGAAGGTTCCTCAAGTGAATGATATCACCTGGTTATGAGGCCTCCCCTGGAGCTCTTTGGCCCATTCACTTCCCTTCTCTACTTANCCTCTTCAAAGGTCTTCTCCAGCATTTGAATGTGTGGTCCATCTGTTCTTCAATGAGGGCTTCTTATCCTATTCTAGATAATAATTTGTCAATGAAGAGCTTTTCTCTCCCTTCCTTTCTGCAGGGACACCGAACTTGGGGTATTTTCACCTTTATGTCACCTAACCATTTAGGGTATTCTTCATCTTTATGTCACCTTTATTGACCCAGCGATATTAGATGCTAAGAGATACTTATTTCAGCATTTTAAAGAACACAGCCACACACCACACACACACACACACACACACACATACACACACTTTTAAAAGCATGTCCCTAGCTCCTATCTGAGAGTCTATCCAGATGACATGACAGATACAGGACAGAGAGAAAACATGTGCTAAGATGTTACTCAACAGAACTGAGAGCAGCATGTTTTAGAAGGTTTCACATAATAGGACCACATCCCGGTATAAAAGATGCTTGGTGACCTTAATGTAAATTTAGTACTCTATGTTTGAGGTTCAGTTACAATGAAAATAACCTGTTGTTTTGTTCTATTGAAAGCAGACCTTCCCTTTGCTTCTAAGTCAGGGCCCAGAATTAAAAATTATTCTTACCTAGGAACAATTTAGAAACCAAAGGGGCTCCATCTGTCCAAACTGACTGGCATGTAGACTGGAAGACCAAGACATTCCACTGATGCCTATGCAACCTGAACTGCATTTGTTTGCACAGTCAAGAAATGCACACCTTCTTAGACAAGGAAGAAAAATCCTTCGTGCATTTTCTTGTGACTCTGTTCTCGTTTTTTGTACAAAGCTAGATTTTTCCAAAAGAACAATGGTTCCTCCACTCTTCAGATGACAGAAACTGCAGAGATTAAGACAGAGAGATACCCCACCTCAAATTCAATGAATCCATAGCTCATTTCTGGACTCTAGTATTCTAATTATTGACTAGGTCTCTTTGCCTTTCTTGTTTCCCCAAGCCTTGTCCCCCTCCCCTCACTGGGACAGAACAGTTTCCCTTGTGGGTATGCTGAGCTTTGGGTTCTAATCTATTGAAGACAAATCTGGTGCCACTGTATCCAAGGAGGCCCTGACCTCCCATATGCTAACTTCTCCATCCCTCCATTGAGTAACCAAGTTCTCCATTATGATGTTGCAGTACACAATCCAAAGTAGCTCTGCCTCCTGTCATTCCAAGGTCATGCTTCTGCACCTCTCCTAGCCTTTCTCGTTTCCCAGCTGCTAATCTAAAATGTTAGCAAATTCTGGGCTCAATCAATAAGTTCAAGTTAATAGTAAAATTTAGTCTAGAACATTGGTCAGTTTCTAAAACCCCAGGGCAAAAATAAAAAACAAATACAAATAAGAATTACTAGGAGAAAGGAAATTTGTAAGAAAATAAGGATGGCACACTTACATTAGAGGATGGTAAGTAGGTGATAGATGGATATCAAGAATATATGATAGATTTATAAGTATATAAATAATGGATAGATCATTGGTTGATGGATAGATAACTTAAAGANAGATGAGTCCCTAAACACCTGAGTTTTAATATATATATTACAAATCTTAAATTCTTTTTAATATTGAAGGTCATGTTGATATAACAATTTTCAGTTAAGTACTGGAAATAAGTCAAAGAAATACTCTGTTAGGCCTGATTCTTATCATAAACACAAGGCAGACCTAGCCTGGAAGGAAGGAGTAAACATGTAGAGGGTATGGTTGATTTTCCTGGCCCCTCACCAATAGTTCTACTGGAATCATGTCCTGGTTTGTTTTTATTGTCAACTTGACACAACCTACAGTGGTCTAAGAAGAGAATCTCAAATAATGAATTGCCTCCATCCNATTGGCCTGTGGGCATGTCTATTGTGCAATGAAATGATTGTTGATTGATACAGAAATGCCTAGTCCACTGTGGGTAGCATCATCCCTAGGCAGGTAGGACTGGGTTGTATAAGAATATGACCCAGTGAGCAAGTCAGAGAATGAACCAAAAAACAGCTGTTGGTTCCTACCTTCAGGACCCTGCCTTGAATTCCCACCTAAGACTTCCCTCAATGATGGAATGTGACCTAGAAGTTTAAGATGAACCCTTCCTAACCCTAAGTAGCCTTTGGTCAGTGTTTTATCTCAGCAACAGAATGAAATTAGATCAGATCAGTATGCTTCCTGGCAGCAAAAGCCACTCNCCAGCAAAAACTTGTTGGAGAAGGCATCACAAGAGTGATTGTTACAGGACCAGATATTGGTGCATTGCCTGGTAAAAAGGACTTTTTCCTCTATATCCCTTCTTAACATATCACATAGATGTACTCCCCATCTCTCTCCTCAGTAAAATTTGCTGCCATTAAGATGATGTTGCTAGAGTACAGAGAAGGAACAAATCTAGGGGTTTTTTGCTTTTATAAAATCTGTGATATGTCACTGTGTATGTGTGTGCCCATCTGTCTACAGTTTTCATTGGTGAGCTCTAAGTAGATGGGACTATGTTTAGTACTAAGTACAGAGCAGTACTCCACACCATCTTTAAAACGTTTCCTTGATGAAGCCCTGAGGGTACAGCTACTGTGTGTCAATAACTCCCAATCTTAGACTCCTGGCCAAGTTCTAGAGATTTGTGCTGAGTTATTGGAACTCCATCGGCAAGGACAATGTGTTCCACAGAAGCCTGTGGTAAGCATGTTACANGAGTTACAAGGAGTTACAGGAGTGTCTGCCCCTTGTAACATGGTTCTGGCTTTGCTGCTGTTTTCTGTGGCCACTTTCCCAGACAGGAACACCTAACTTTTATCTAGCATGGCACATAGAACCTGAAAACAATCGTCTGGCTTTTGAGTAGATCCTTAAGCCCATTGGACAGAGTTGCAGTAAAAACAACCTAGTCCATGCATGTACCCTGCATGACTGGGTAGTCTTCTACTAGGCTGTCTTCTCAAAGCCATCCCTGAAAGACATTGGGGGGAAGGAGAGGAGTGTTGTGTCTTCCCCTACACACACAGAATCATCTTTAGGGGTTCATAAGGTGTTACACTGTTAAGTTCAGATAAGTACAAATGGTAACAACCAGTCTATTACTAAAACGCTGCTTAGAGAAGCTTTCAGATAGCACAGATTTTGTTAAGGCTTTTTATCTTTTTCTGCAAAGGCTCTACACATTTCATATATTTAAGCAGGAAACAATCTTCTAAGTAACTATTATGCTTGTTTCAGACATGAGGAGGGGACTGGGCCACAGATTGCCAGAGATCACATCAGATGGGACATTTGATCCAAAGTAGTCTAGTTGTAAAATCTAAGTTCTATATGACTGTACAACTTAAACCCACTCCATTGTATTGTTAGTGTTTTTAAGGTTCCAGGAGGGTTTGAGCACATTAAGGAATGCACCTTACGCACAGGCTCTTTGGGTTGCTGATACATGTCCATGAGGTGTACTCGTGAACACTATAGATACACTGCCTGCAGTTGTAAAGTACATCAGTGTGGGAAGGGATTGTAGAAACAGTTTTAGAAGCAGTAGCAGGATCTCCAGGGAATTGTAGTTCAGCTCTGCATGAACTTTAAGGTCAGGTGAATAAAAATACTAAGGGTCGGCATAGCATCTGATGCTGATAATTACTGTTGCTATAGAAACATAGTACAACATCAAGGGCCAAAAAAAAAGTGTTCATAAAAGAGAGTGCTTAAAGAGAGAACACTCAGCCTGTAAGGTAATGAGCAGACTTGAGAACCTAAAAAAATCACCAAGTTCCGGGAATGGGGCAGGAGGAGTTGAGAGAGAAAGCTAAACACAGTGTTTCTTGCTGTCCATAAAACAGTCAGACATATTTTGTTTGTCCATTTGTTTTGATAAGGTAAATAAGATTTCTGTGTTTGTGAAGCAGCTTTATCATAACTATTCAGATAAATAAAATAGGAAAAAAAACTTAAAAAAATGAAAATAGAGTGTCTGATGAACACCATGTGAGTACAAACAGGATGCTGTCTTGAGACATGGAATTCTCTCGAGCTGTTGTATCTGGTATACACCTCTGAGAGATGGCATTTAGAGGCCATTACAATTGTGGTGCCTATCCACTTCATTCATTCATTCATTTATTCATTTATCAAGTTACTTTTTTATGGATTTTTTTTTTTACCTAAGGTCACATTCTATAATTCAGATTCTTCTGGAACTTGTTGTGTAGCCCAGGTTTACCCCAAACTCATGCCGTTCCTGCTTTAGCCCCTCTACTTATTAGTGTATACTACCACACGAAGCTTCTAGTTTGCTTAAGTAAATGAGACCTAGCAGACACATTTGCCTGTACATTTGTTGTGCATTGAAATACCTAACAGTATTTCTTGGGTATCTTTCCACATCATAGTTACAAGCTACCCCTTGTATTTAACAGCTGCCTGGTTATCACTGCCTGGATATCCTGTTTTAATTATCTTGATGAGTCTGTGTATATCCTAATTTAATTGACTAGTTGTTTTGATGGACAGTTGATAGAATCCAATATGTTGCTATTTTAAACTAGATAATNAGAATTCGTGAAGAGGCATCATTTTTGTCTGTGTGCAAGTGCTCCTGGAAATAAAATCTGTTTTGCATCAGAGACTATATATTGTTCANACTTTGAGAACATTACCAGTCATGTGCTCACAATGAGCATGGATATGCCCCACCAGCAGTGGACTACAAATTTATTTTGCCTCATTTCTTTGGCTTTTCTTTTTTAATTAAAGAATTAAACTAATTAATTTTATTTTTACCAGTATAATTTACATTCTAAAGAGAACTACCTGATATAGTTTTCTTTCACAAAAGAAAAAATTGTGGTAAAAACACTGCCTCCCAACAAGTTTTAAAAAATCACTTTTTCTAAGTGGGTTAACATGACAGCTGTATTTAGTGACTGGTCATGTCTAAATCTTATTGCACTCACCCAGTAGGATTTAAAGCATGCCCAACTTTCACAATCATTGCCTCAAAGCAGTAATACATGCTGGCTTCTTTTGGAATGCAAAAATACTGNCTGATTCCTCAAAACACAGAGATCTGAATTCACATACCACCATGAAAAGGAAAAAACTCTTTGACAGAGTTAAAACTAGGAAAGATAGCTTGATGTCTTCTCACTTGACCCACACATGCTTTTGCCTACACCTCATCTTCCTTACCACGTAATCTAACTCCCAAATGCACAGACAACATACCTGTACCATCTTCATGCCCAATATAGTACCTGTCTCTTATACACATCTAGATGTGTATAAGAGACAGGTTATATTCTTTGCTCATTTCCTCTTGGGCTTATTCTTGTAGATATTCTCTATAGTTTAAAAAAATTAGCCTGGCATCAGTGCAATTACACTTTGCATTTGTCTTTTGGCCTTGTTTACAGTCTTCGTTTCATGCAGAAAATTGTAAAATTTTATAAAGTCAAATTTATTGTTTTTAAAATGACAGTCAAGTTCAGTGTCTTGTGTGGAAAGGCCTACTCACCTTCAGATCCTTTAAACAGGGCACCTTGCTTTTAGTCTTAACATTTGTTTGCACTGTGATCCCTCTGAAACTTCTTTTTTTTTTACCTGCTTTATCTTGTCGTAGTTGCATTTTTAAGTGACCTACAAATGCCATGTACTAAAAATAAATGATGCTCTTGGTTTCCGTGCTTCTGGTGTATAAACAGATACTCACACAACTCCCAGAGATCAACTAGGTAGTTATGAAAAGAAAGTTATTTCTGTCCTCNGCCCCCTGCCCCCCGGAGCAGGACAGAGACCAGCTGACTAGGAACACAAGGAAGCCAATTTCAGCNCCTCCAGGAAGAACAATTCGTTCCCAGGATGGAACTAGCCATTTAACTGCCATTTTCTNGGAGGCTTAGTGAGCTAACCATTCCCTTGAGTATTCCAAGAAGCTTGCATCTTTACTCTGTAATGCTCTCTATGCATTTTATAAAGAACTATCATTGGCAAATGACTCTAGGAAAATAGACACATGTAGTGATGAGATATGGCAATCTCATAACTGTCTCTTATACACATCTAGATGTGTATAAGAGACAGTATCTACCTTATGATTGCCACTCTATGGACATGGAAGAGTCTAGAAGGGGCCTCTTCAATTATATGGATATGTTTGACTATTAGAGAAAATGTTCACAGGTTGGAGGGATAGCTCAGTCAGTAAAATGCTTGCTGTTCAAGATGAGGACCTGAGTTCTAACTCCAGAGCCCACATGAACTATCAGCCTTGGTGGTGCATGAATCTATTCCCAGCACTAGGGAGGTGGAAACAGGCAGAACCCTAGGGCTCAGTGGCCAACTAGCATAGCCTAATTGCCACTTCCAGGCCAGTGAGAATGTCTATCCTAAAAAACAAGGTAGGCAACACCTGAAAAATAAAACTCAAGGTTGGTATCTGACCCCCACACATGTATGTGTGTGTGTGTGTGTGTGTGTGTGTGTGTGTGTGTGTGTGTGTGTGTGTGTGTGTGTGTGTGTGTGTGTACCTGCACACACATACCCCTACCTCACAATACCCTTCACACACACACATACATAATTAAAGTGTTCTATTTTTTTCCTTTTTAAATTTTGTATGTTGTCATAAATGATTGAAAATGAAAGGACTGTGATTAGACTTATCTCCAAACCCAACTTCCCTCTGTAGACCAGGCCTTGTATCCATCATNTTATATGAAATATAGCTTCCTATTTGCTACCGTGGGGACAGAAATGGAATGCTGGTGCTGCTGGGATCCAGTTGGGACAATTGTGGTGGTGTTGAAACAACTCAGAGTTTAAGGACCAAGGCCAGTTAACTGTCAGTCATGCAGCAGTTCTAAGCCACCACCTGTGTCTTGCTTCTCTCCCTGTGAGTTGGGCTGTGTTATTGCCTGTTATAATTGTGGGTGTGTGAAACTAAGTTTCTCCATTTGTCCTTGATTTTGTCTTCTCCGTTGTCTTGGGTGCCCCAAGAGACTAGCTAACAAATAAGAACTGAGCCTCGAAGTTCTTTCCAGCTGTGATCTGCTNCTCACTAGAATTCTGCTACAGTGCTACTNTGTGAAGGAACAGGGGTAGCAGAAGCACCCAAACATCCTATTTATAAGCCCCATTGGTGATGAGTCTGCTTCAGTACAGATGCAAGAGNCTTTTGATGTNTAGTGGGCAGGCTTCACTCATTTTTCTTCTNACTTAATTAACTTTTTATGGCTGCTCTTCATGGTTTAAGGAAATCATCTCCCTAGTCACTTAAATGTATTTCTTGGATTATCCACTTCTCTTGTTGTGACAAAGTATCTGTCAAAGGGAACTTAAGAAGGGAAGGGTTTATTTGGCTCACAGTTTGAAGTTATAGTCCATCACGGCAGGGAAGGCATGATGGCAGGAGGCTGATCACACCTGTCTCTTATACACATCTAGATGTGTATAAGAGACAGGTCCTGCTTCTTCTTTGAATCTGGGCGAGGACCTCCAAATTTAAGGTGGATCTTCTCAAGTCAATTAATCCAATCTAGAAACTCCCTCATGTACCTGCTCAGAGGTTTGTTTCCATGGTGACTAATTCTAAATTCCATCAAGGAGACAGTCAAGAATAACCNGCATATTTCCCATGTGTCTTTTTATTTGCCGTGAAATTTTATATGCAAACTGCAAATATTAACATTCTCAACTAATAAAAGTCTTCCAGTGTATTCCAAGATATTCTTCANCCTAGTTGATATAGGAACGGTAGTGAGGCTAAGTAGGTAGCATCCTTCCTCATGCAGTTTGGTTCTTATAAACCTCAAGAGGTTAAGCTATGATAAAATTGTTTCCATTGAAGGCAAGCTATGTTAAGAACTGAAAGCTTTGGGTGCCTTTAACAGTGGTGACTTTCCTTCCCAACTGGTGCAAGCNTTAGAGTAGTCTTGTTGAATGCAGGCAGATATGTGGGCTCCCAGAAGACAGTTCTGTGGGTGCCAGTGAACTCCACCCACACTGATGAGATATGAATAATCTGATCCATGGTTCACTGTTGTTTTATTCCTCTGGTGAATCCAGCAGTGGGTGATATTCAGTTTTCAGTTTCNGTCCTGAAAGGATAAGAGTGATGATGCGTAAGTTCTTCACACAGGAAACAGGAAACCAGAGTCCACCACCTATATTTGTGTGGCTTGAGAGCAATGAATGACTTTTTGCCTTATTAAGTTGATGAAAAATAGTAATTTTATGACATATAGAATTACACCAAATTCAAACTTCAATATCCACATATAAAATTGTCATTCACTCACTGCTAGAGTCTGTGTACAAATTGCTTATATCAAATGGCTAGTAAACCCTAAAATATTTACCATTTGACTCTACATAGAAAGTTTGCCAACCTCTGGTTTAGTACACTCTAGATGTGGGTTGAGGTTAAAACCCTTGACACAAGGCTAAACATCAAGGTTATTGAGCACTAGTAGATGCTGAAGAGACTCTTCAGATGAGTGAAGACACGGTGTACCCTCCAATAGCTTCTAGGTTTGTGAGGCACGTCGAAGGGTCAACCAAATAAGCATTTACAGAACTGGTTCAGAATGAAAGATGGCAGAGTTACCATTGGACCAGAGTCATTGCTGTTCAGCCTATTTGTAGAACAGTAAGCACTTGGTGGTAGGCCAAGTGCTGGGTCTTCTGCGGAGTGACTCGGGGGAGGGATAGTGGAGTGCTGCACTNTCGGACTAAGCTGTAGTCTTCCCAGCCCTTATGGGCATCAAGAGACCACTGTGAATGCCTCCAAATTCTAATGCCACTTTCAAAGATGCAGGCTGCATTCACTGTGATGTTCAACACTTAAGTTAACCAAGAAGTATTCTTTCTGGGAGAGGAAGGAGGTTCATTAATTTGAAAAGTTTCTNAAGAAACCCATCAACCTAATGCTGGTGGTAATTAATGACAGTGGAGCACACCTAAAAGATTTGTAACNTGCCAGAAATGCTTGCAAGTTTCTGAGGCNGTTGTTTCCTCTGATGATGCTGTTTAGCTGCTCTCAGAATTCTGATGCCTGCTTTGAATATATTATTAAAAAAAGAAGGTAAACACAGAAACTGCTTAGCTCATGTAAATCTCCTAAACATGTCTAGTGTGAACTCCAAGAAAAATCAAAGCTTTAGAAATATTAGCTGTGACCTCTAAGTAAGTTCTTTTGATCCCTATTGTGTACATAACTGGAAGATGTCAGAAATTCTTCCTCATTTGAAGTTGAAACTGAGGAGGCTCCATGATGGGATTTTATAGTANGGTGGGAACCAACAAGCAGATATATGATGTGGATTTTCTTATTCCTGAAAGAACTTTCCTAAACTGAGGCTAGNTCAGCAGTAGAGCGCTTGCCTNTAAGACCATGGGATAAACCCTTAGTACTGAAGAAGAAAAAGAGGAGGGTTTCTTACACAAAAAGCACCATTATAAACGTCAGGCAATCATTTTGGGCCTCCTTTGGGGACACAGTATGAAGTTTAGCTTGGTTCATAATGGAGCAGTGGCTTTGAGGTTTTTTTGGCAATGTCCCCAAACTGCAACTTTCATTGTATACTAATTATACAGTGGTTTGGCTTGGGGAAAAGGTATGCCCTCTTGCTGCCTTCTTATTTTCTTAATGAGAATGGTTGTGAAATCCACCCAGGAGGTCTTGTAAGTGAGCCATCAACAGATCACATTATGAGTGACTAGAGTCGGAGAAATACTGAAGCAAATGGNCCATGTAGAGGTAACTGAGCACAAGTGAAGAACATGGTCTTTTGTGTCTTGTGGGCCCTCTTAGAACTTAGGCTTGATGGGCGTCCCCAACACAATGTGAAGGTCACGTCAATAAAACTAGTCATATTAGCATCATCCAGACCCTTCCTCTAATGATGAAAAACTCATGTCTTCACTTTGGTTCGCGTGTGTNTTCATAATGGAGCAGTGGCTTTGAGGTTTTTTTGGCAATGTCCCCAAACTGCAACTTTCATTGTATACTAATTATACAGTGGTTTGGCTTGGGGAAAAGGTATGCCCTCTTGCTGCCTTCTTATTTTCTTAATGAGAATGGTTGTGAAATCCACCCAGGAGGTCTTGTAAGTGAGCCATCAACAGATCACATTATGAGTGACTAGAGTCGGAGAAATACTGAAGCAAATGGNCCATGTAGAGGTAACTGAGCACAAGTGAAGAACATGGTCTTTTGTGTCTTGTGGGCCCTCTTAGAACTTAGGCTTGATGGGCGTCCCCAACACAATGTGAAGGTCACGTCAATAAAACTAGTCATATTAGCATCATCCAGACCCTTCCTCTAATGATGAAAAACTCATGTCTTCACTTTGGTTCGCGTGTGTTAGGATTTACTAATGCTACTGTGTCACACTAGGATCCTGTAGCTGCAAGTGACAGAATCCAACTCAGANTTGNGTAAGCAAAACAACANTATTTATTGGCTCTCTTGACAGAACTTGAGATGGCTTCGCTCCATAGAAACAATATTGAATATTGTAAATCAATCTTTTCATTTCTCTCCCTCCTTCGCTTCTCTTCTCCTTCCCCTTCCCATCCCTGCTTCTCTCTGTATTTTTGCCTGCTTATCTTTATCATCATTCTTTCAGACTGGCCGCTCCACTCCCTGGACAACACAGCTACCAGTGGCTTCTCAGGTTCACACATCCCTGCTTCACAGTCAGAAAGTGTTTGGAATTCCGCCTTTCAGTTTCCATCTTCCCCTCTGAGGGAAAGATCAGATTAGTTTCNTTTTCATCTNTTTGGACAGGGTCACCATGGCTAGAAAGCTAGAATGCTACNCTTAAAGCAGAGCGACCAATTTTGGAAGAATATATGGCCAAGGGAATGAGTGATACCGTGAGGCACACTGAGGGGATCAAGATTGTGGTCATGAACTCCCATTAAGTGCTTGTGCTTCTGGTTTTGCTCTCTCTCGAAGCAGAAAGTGAATCTGTTCTCTTTCGGGGACCTTTCAGATATTTAAATGCAGCTGCGTGTCTGCGTGTCTGATCTTATAGCTTGTTCCCACAATCACCAGCCCTGGGTGGCCAGTCTCCGGGTCACCTTTCTTTCTGTGTTTTGCTTCTAGCAGGACCCTCTTAAATGACATTATGAATTCTCCTTGCCTCTACTCTCCTTGGCCCATCCTATCCCATCTCAACTCTGCTTCAACCTAAAGAGATCCCCTTAACCATGGTTCAGCTATCCTGGAAGCTACAGACCAGCCCCCACTATCCTCATGTAAGAATATAGTCCTTTCACCACAGAACAGGTTGGGGAAGCTGAGAAGTGTATTTTCATTCCTGTGTGTCTCTCTCACCGGCCAAAGTATCACCTTAAGGAGTTGACTCAGCCTTTGCCCTGTTGCTCAAAGAATTAGGGATGAGTTAAGCACTGTGCCTAGCCCAAGGTAAACGCATAATAAACACTAAATATAGTACTGTTATCTTTTCTCTCAGCGACATCACACAGGAAAGGGGTCGGTGGCTACAGACGTCTTAGTACATCCTGTTACCCACAGAAAAAATAGAACAAGCTCCTCCTACGCCGAGAAAGCCAGCCTGAGAGGTAGCTTGACCACTAAGGCAAAACAAACTGGGCCTTTGGGCTTCAATTTCTTTCCCTAGCGCATCTTAGAGTTCAGTCAGTCCTATCACCTAGGCCACTATAAATGTACCACTTGCTCTTTGCTTGTTTTCCACCTCCGAGTTTAAGCCAATTGTCTTGAGGCAAATAAAAGCCCCATTATCCCAAGCCCGGGAATTGGGCCGAATGTGAATTCCATCCAGATCAGCTATGAAAGGCCCTAAAGGTGGAAATGATTCTACCCTGGGGCTTCATAGGGAGGTCTAGCTCAACTCTTTCAATTGCTTGAAGACAGGTAGTTTTCATGTTATTACCCAGGCTAAATGTCTTGGCATTTGGGACTCAGCACCTATTGGTTGCAGCCTGCTTTTTCAGTATTAACTTCCCTCTCTCCTGTTCACTGGGTAAGCACCGAGTCTGATCTGTTGACAGTTCCCCAGGGATGCTAGGAGAATAAGCTCTTTTGAAGCTTATTGGGATAAGATTGGGATAAGATTATCCCAATGGGTGCTTCTACCTGCCCTTTTTTTACTGTCTTAGACATTACCACTCATTCACCCCTCTCCATCCATCACACGAAGTTTTGGTGTAGGCACTGAGCATATAGACATAAACAAGCCAGTGACCTGGCCTTATGGAATTCACACACAAGTTTAAGAAACAGACAACAAACATATAATCCAATATGGTAATGAAGTTTTAAAAAGTAAAAGCCAGGAATCTGGTAGTCGCAGCAGGCAAGGTTCAGCCACCTATCCCAGTACAGCTATAAAAAATCATAATGGTGGGAAGTAGAAAATCAGTGTGGCACACTGGGAAGAAGATGGGGGGCCTCATATACCCCAGATCCATTTTCAAGACACTGATATGAACTGTGGACTTAAATAGAGGAAAATTGGAACAATGG
>LZPO01076091.1:91061-102191 GCA_001675575.1 Neotoma lepida
TGAAGATTTTTTATGTTGTTCTTTCTAGCAGTAGACTTATATACTGTAACATGTATGACCTATGAATGGCATGAGGTCAATCAATTATCAGGACTATTTTGAGAAACCTCAGGCTTTAATAATACTGGAAATTCCATTATGTGTGTCTATCCAGAGAGGAGAATAGATTTTTAAAGCTTAATACCACTGCTGTTTAAGTCTACCACTGNTGAATTATCTGTACAGCATCCTGGGTGGGAGAGGCAGAGCCTGTCCTGCTGGGATATGAGAAACAGCGGGGCAGAACTAAAAATGAGGGTCCAGCTGAGACAGATGGTTCAGGCGGGGACATCAGGTCCAGATAGGTCCTGCACCACTGCTACTAAAGAAATAAGGATGAGACTTGCCCCTAGTAGAGGAAAAAAGAAAGAAGAAACAAATGTCTTATGGAATTGTATTTACATGCTTGGAAGAATATCACATCGCCAATCAGAAAGATAATATTGGCAAACCACAACTCTGCTGACTACAAGGAACTCCTAACACAAAGTGATCTCAGAGGTGCAAGATGGAAGACTTGGCAAAAGCCCACTAAACTAATGCAAAGGAGTAGCAACANAGAGCACCGATTTCAATCTTGATGTACAACAAGGTACAATGCAGGAGGAGGAGCAGAAAATAGAACAAAGAAGGGCTGATTTATGCTGAAGACCGAAATTTACAAGAAGCATTCGATTGATTTAAACACAAACAACAATACAGCAGCAGCTTGTATAGCAGAAGCTATAGAAAGAGTGCTGAGAAACAGAAGTGTGATAGGGTAAGGTAATTTAATATATGTCACTCTCAGTCCAAGATGAGTCACATGAAAGGCAAAGGGTGTATAAGGATATGGAAGACTTGAATAGCAAAATAAGCCATTCCTAGATGTATCCTAAAATTTGTATCTTGCTATTAGAGAGCGCACTTTCATTTTAAATGCACATAGAGTCTACAATCATAACACCATGACACTCGCAATCTCATCTGATCTTAAATACACACAGAACATGCATAAAGTTGGGCATAGAGTACACCACAAAGAGAATGTAGTAAGCCCCATAAGATAGAAATAATATAAACAGTGTCCTCTGGCAGAAGTGGGCTAAAGCCAGAAAATTAATAATAAAATCAAACCTAAAATACCTTTCTTTTTGTTTTGTTTTGTTTTGTTTTAAACACTCTCTGTAAGTAACCCTTGGACTATGGAAGAAATACACACTAAACATCCAGCCAATCATTAAAAAATAATCATGGATGTCAGTATATAGGGTTATTGCAAAAGAGAGGAAAGGAGCAAAGAGTGCAGGCTCTGTGTCTAGCCACAGGCATGGAGAAGTCTTAGTTCTGACATGACTGCATCAAGTTAAGCAAGAACTCATCATTGAATGCAATTAACCATCCTCTACCTACTCCATCCCCACATTATGAGCTTCGCTGGGGATTGGGAGTTAAAACAAGCAGAAGAGCTGGGATTTTCACCCAGCCTTGGCTGACACCAAACCAGTTTCTGAATCATTACCTCCGTTGTCTCCGACCTCAACTCCTGACAGAACAGTTCACCTGAACTGTCAGCCAGGAGTTAATGGCCTCCCAGGTGCCAGAACATGAGAACGAATTGACAAATGTCATTGGCATCTCAGGGGCTGATGCCCTCAGTGGGCAACACACAGTTGCTCACAGTTTGCATTAAAACCTTTAATGCTCAATTTCTCAAATAGAAACAGCCATAGAACAGCAGGCAAGATTGCTGCTCTTTCTATGAAAAAGGTCACTCAGCAGGCACCAAATCCACAAGAATTTCACCGCTAGTGGCTATCAATGAGGACAACATACTCTTTTCAAATGCTACCTCTTTATACATCCCCTGCTTTTCATATTTAATGCTTGGCCTTCATCCCGGCCACATCTGCAGTCCACCAGAGCATTTGGAGCCATAACCTTTCTGATGCTTTGTTTTCAGTTTGCTAACTTTTCCAGCCCCCATCCTCCTAGGCAACGGAATAAGAAACCCTGCNTTTATCCATTTGTTCAAACAGGCTCTCTCTCCCNCACATAATAATATCTATATTCCTCACTATTGCATACAAGCCCCAGTAAGCTTTGTACCCTCTCTAACTGCCCAGCACCGGCCTCTGCATTTCCAGCCTTTATGTTCCAGCAATCCTTAGGCANTTTGTGTAAGTCACCTCCCTGTCATCTTCCCCATGGCCCTTGTCTAAGCCCCAACAGAAGTGACCTCACTTGGACATCACTCTTGCTACACCTTCCATGCAGCTCTGTTTACTTATTGCAACCTTCTTAAAGACTGACAACTTCTTCTTACNTGCCTTCCTAGTTCCTGAACTACATGGTTCTTGAAATCTGAGGCTTTGCACATTTTTATTCCACTACCCAAGCTTTCAGGAAGTTTGTTCCGTACAAAGCAGCTATTGAAGAATGTNCTCACTAATATATGATGAACAGCATACTTATCTGTCCATTTTGGGCATTCTTACTTCTTCAAAATTTTCTTTTGAAGAACTCTTTCCCTGGATAGCCTTGAATGTGAGAGACTAGATTAAAGCAACATTCTATCCCCATACGTAGGAAATTTGGTGAAACTAGGATAATGCCTTAACCAGCCTGGCAGTGGGTGTGTGCAGCTGTGCCAACGCAGGTAATGTTATGAGGTATCAGTCACCACCTTGTGAACTACACAACAGAGTTCACTGTATGTTTCCTGGGTAACATACGAAGAGATACACTCAAGTTGTTTTGGAAAACAGTATGTGTTTCTATGCAAGGCGCTCCAGTGAGAGTGTTGTTCAGGATCCAGTCGGAAATGTCTACTTGGCACAGTGACTCAGAGAGGTGGGATCTGGTCAGTCCTGTAGGACACACTTGGATTTCTTTCTGCAAAGCACCATCAGTGATGTCACTGTAAGTCAGAAGCTCAACTTCAGCCAAAGAAAGGCAGCAACTTGATTTAAAGGCCTGCAAGAANGGATCCATCTCTGAAAGGTTGACTCGCATTAACCTAATAGCCAGAATCCACTTAAGTGATCAATGCAGTTGTCAAGCAAACAGGCTTGCTTGCAAGGGAGGATCTTGATGTGCTCCTATCGTGGACAGGCTGCATTGGAAGACAAATGCAAATATAAGCAGGAATACCAGAACACCACGTTACTCCAACATTGCTGACTTTCTAAGCATCTAAAGCATGCATTTTCTCTATGTGGACTAGCTACATGAGAAATTTAAGTACCACAGCAGTTATTTGATGAGTTTGGAATCAATATAAGAAGGGCTAATACATCTGAAGTGCTTCATGTAAGAAAGATGGAGCTGGTCTTCCCAGCAAGGGGAGAGCGTTTCCAAGGTGGCCAGTATGTAGCATTTTGTCTTGTGAATTCCCTCTCCTCTGGGCTGAACATAAATAACCTGTGGTTTCCCCGCATGGTTCCCCTGTCCTTTCATGGCTAATTAAACCTCCTTTTTTCCCATGGTTCTTTTTTCTGGTGAGAGTCAAAACAGAGCAGAGTTTGGGTTTGGTTATCAACCTGAATCCCTTCCTAGTCCTGGCTTTCCGAGGTTGCTTTCCTATCACTTCATTCAGTTAGAGTTTGAGATGATCCTAAATAGTTTAGCTCCATATTTATAGACAAATAACATTTTAGTGAGTACCAACAGAAGAATGAACATTTTATTAGCTTAAATTTATTTCCTCCTTACCCCATACCTTATGTAGAACTCCCCACTATACTCATTAAACTTTGAATATTGTTGACAATTTCCCTGCTTAATTGCATTCAGAATGAAGATTCATGAGGCACTTACATCTATGTTTTCTCCTTCCCTATAAAGAGGTTCGCCAAATACATATTTTCTCACTTTGTTTTTTTTTTATTCTTGATTGGACACTTAATGGTTGCTTCATAATGGAATCTGTTGCTCAGAGATCCTGATTTACATTTTATATCTGGAAATAGGAGGAAATGTAAAATTAATGTGTAACTATGCTGTATGAAATGAAATATGAAATTTCAAATATGAAATATCAATA
Organism: Neotoma lepida; assembly: GCA_001675575.1. Classification (NCBI taxonomy): domain Eukaryota; kingdom Metazoa; phylum Chordata; class Mammalia; order Rodentia; family Cricetidae; genus Neotoma; species Neotoma lepida. The sequence continues at coordinate 95,125 of LZPO01076091.1, forward strand.
TGAAATTTCAAATTTATCCTAATATTAAATGTTTATCCTAATATGAAATTTCAAATATCTAAGATGGAGGTCCAAATGAACTACATTCTACATCACATGGAGGATAAAACCCAATTTGAAATTAGAAAGTATAGATTTTCAATCCCAATGGTATCATTTATTCTCTATTACTACTTTCCCTGTTCTCAAGTTCTTCAAATNTATAAGTGAATATTTGTATGCCTTCCAAAGTCTTATGTTGAAACCTAATCNTCCATTCANTAATATTAGGAGGTGGGATGTAGACATGAGACAGCTAAATCCCTACCACTCCCCAAGGCTCAGGAACCATCAGGAACAGGGGCAGATAAATTGTTAAGAGTCAGAGGATGGGGAAGTCCAGAGTGAGAGGATGTCTTCTGGACATAAGAGTACCATTGTAATCATGAACTCACAGAATCTATGGTTTCCTACATAAGCCCAGTACAAAATCAAGTCAGCCAACATTCTAGCATAGAGGAAAAAGTAGATCATGAGCCCCAAACTCCTAACTGAAGAATTATTGACAATTGATAGCTTCTGGGAGTGGGAGAATTGGTTTTCATTAATGGTGCAGTTGACCACACTTCAGTGGATGGGCTCATACCCATAAGTATGTGGGCAGCACAACTAGGACTCGGTGGGTTCTAAAACAAAAAAGGCAAAATGTTGGAAATGGGTAGGGAGGGGCAGAATGAATCTGGAAAGAATAAAAGATAAGAGTAGGGAGTGAATATACACAAAATACAGTTTATGTATTTTTATCTCAAAGAATTAATAAAACATGGTAGGGGCTGTAAGAAATAATTAGGTTTAAGGTCAGTCCCTCATGCATAGGACTAGTGTCCTCNGAAAAGAAACTTTAAAAATGTTAAGGAACTCAGCTGAGTTGTGTCCACCTCCTACTGTTTTGTAGAAGTGTTTTGAACAATGAACTAAAATATTTGGTAGAAGAAATATCTAAAGAAAGTGCTGAAGATATGTCAGGGCTTCTCTTGACTGCTTATAGTAAAACACAAGAAGAAAGAAAGAAATTGAGGATGAAATGTGTAACCAAAAGGGAAGAATAATTTAAATATGTTGAAAATTCTCAGTCTAGCTGTGTTGTAAAATTGAAAGAGTNTATTCAGAAAGAATNCAGAGGGCATGGCCAAGTGAACCTTTGGTAAGGAGGTTGGTATAGATAAATGAAAGACAGATACTACTCNATGAGACAGTTACAGGATGACCTCAAAGGCATTTAAGAGCTCTTTNGAGCTGCCTTGNACTTTGCATGCCCAGAATGTCGAGGCCTTGAGAACAGAACAATTACAAAGCTCAGTTCATTGCATGATTATGATCCAGTGCTCCTGATTGCTCCAAATGATGCTCAAGCCTCTANAGTTCTGCATCTCCACTGGTGCATACACTATGAATCCATGGCCACCTCCACCTCCATCTCAAAGGATGCACTGTAAAGTTCTAGGACCCAAGCTACAGGGTAANATCACTGCAGAGACCTCCTACTAAGACAATTCTCAATGAGGTCATGAAGGCACAGCAGTCGTGGAGATTACAGACCAGCCCACTCACCAGCATGCAGCTCCAACCTAGGAGAATTATAGGCAAGTGACTTCAACGCCTAAGACCTCCCATCTGGTCTGTTTCAGGAAAGCTATGGGAGACAGGGACACCTGGAGACTAGGGACCCAAACTTCAACTGAATATGTAAGGAGAGGAGGATTCTGAGTCAAAGATATTCTGAAGACAGATGATATAGTGTTAGCCTGCTGGGTTTGGATTTGAGCAGGACCTGCTGCTACTGTTTTCCTTCCCAGTTCTCCCAGATGGAATAGGGGTGTTTATCCTAAGCCTGCCCCGCCACTGTGTTTTACAAACACGGATCTTGTTTGGTTTCACTGTCTCACAGCTGCAGGGGAACTTGTCTTGGATGGAACAAGTCTTCACCTGACTCAACTCTGAGTTGGATATCTAGATAAGACTTCTGAGTTCAGCTTTTAAGTTGATGCTAGAACAAGTTACAATTTAGGAGACTACTGGGATAGAGTGAGCATACTTTGTTCCTAAAAAAGGCATGGATTTTGAGGGTTCAGGGGCATAGCTCTTAAAGGCTTATCTCCCCAAATTCATACAATGAAGNCTAATCTTCTGTGTAATATTATTATTATATGGAGCTTTTGTGAAGTAAATAGATGATTAATGATTGAGATTAATGCCCATAAAAAAGAGTTTTCAAGAAGCTGATTCNCTCTTGCTGCCGTGTGAGAGCACATACCAGTCATTATCTATGAAGATCAGATACACACTACACACCAAATCAGTGAGATCCTTGACCTTAGACTCCCCAGAATCCAGAAGTGTCAGTGTTAAAGTTGTGGTGTTTTTAACTTCCCAGTCTATCTGCCCATATAAACAGAGATGTTTTCTGGAAAACATTATTCAACATTCTAGCCATGTAGAGTNGTTTGTGATGACCAGGTGGCTTAATGTTGACAATCGTGGACTTCTATTAGGACAACAACATCATAATATAGATTTAAGTCAAAATGTCATTCCTGGGTGCAGGGAAAGCAGAGGAGCTCTGTTATGGTGTTGCTGTTATTGTTTTCATTTCTTCCTCTTTACTCAGAGACCAGAGAACTTTCCAGGTCATGTCCCCAAGCTGTTGAGCAGAGATTTATTTCATAAGAAAACATTCTTTCACAGAGGTTTTTAAGGCTGCTGAAATTGCTGATTTTTTTGCAAGGACCTACGTTCTAATTTTTCAACTCGTAGTCTCCAAAGAACTTAAGTATTATCTATGTGTCAAATTCCAAGTCCTCAGCCAGGCTCGATAGCACAAGCCTGTAATCTCAGCTATTTAGAAAGTTGAAAGGAAAGGCTCACAATTGCAAGGCCTACCTGAACTACAGAACTGAGTTTGAGGCTAACCTTAGAAAGGCTCACAATTGCAAGGCCTACCTGAACTACAGAACTGAGTTTGAAGCTAACCTTAGCAGCTTAAAGGAGACCCTGTCTCAGAACAGAAAACTTTAAAAAGACCTAGGGACATGGCTCAGTAGTAGATTGCTTGCCCCGGTATGTATGAGGACCTCAGTGTGATCCCCAGTACAAAGAATAAAATTAAATCCCAAGTCCTCAGTCTAGATCTTTCCTCCCTCCTTCTGCTCTCCACTGCCATACCCCACCCCACTTCCTATANATATCGTAAGAGTCAATGTTCTTTTTCTTTGCCTCTTTTTCTTGCTTGGTTGTTTTGACCTATTCCGATTTGTTGTTTTGTTTTATCTTATTTCATTACTATTCCTTAGATGCCTGTTTGTTTTCTAACCAGAGACAGAAAGGGTATGGAGCCAGATGGGAGGGGAAGTAGGGAGGAACTAGGAGGAGTGGGAGGGGAACCATAAGCAGAATACATTGTGTGAAAAAAAATCTATTTTTAATAAAAGAAAAAAGAGTCGATGTCATAATTTTTCAATTGCAGCTTACAGAATAAGTTAAATATTTAACACCTAAAGGTAAAATTCATGCCTTCACGTCTGCAATCTGTTAGCCTTCAGACCTGCCCCTTGGGGACCTGGCAAAACCTTGACCCGCTCAGGGTCCTGACGTCATGTGCTCATAGCTACGGTGGTCTCTCTGCGCATGCTTGAAGACCCCTCATAAAGGCGGGGCCCCGCCCACCTTCTCTCTCTTCTTGTTTCCTCAGCTTCTCCTCCTCTTCTTTCTTTCTCCTCCCCCTCTCTCTCCTCTCGGTTTTCCCCTTCACTACTAATAAAATTCTCTGCCCCTTGGCTCCGCCCGCTAAGGCCTGTACTGCGCTGCCACGCCGTTTTTAAAATACAACACCACAGTCCCAGCTACAAAAGAATTTGAGGCAGGGGGATTATTTGAATTCAAGAATTGGAGACCAGTCTGGGTGAAATATCAAGATGCTTNCTTCAAAACCATCAGTATTTTATTGTAGAAAAGTAACGTATTTGACCTAAAATTACGCACTTTTCTCTACCACCAAAACTATCATTTCGGTCCTGCATATTCATCAGTCTTATTCGTCTGCGTAGCACCCATCTACCAGCTGCTTGTCTACCGACTCGCTTATCACCTAGACAAAGCCAAGTGTAATATTTTGTTGCTGGAGGAAAGAAAGGGGAATGCATCAAATGTAAGTGTGGCTGTTTATGTAAAAATACAATGATAGGGGGAAATGATGTAGAGAGTAATAGATGAAGGCATCTGACATTGACCTCTGGTCTCTACACATANGATATACATATATGAATATACAGGTTCACATTCACACAAATACCTATGCACACGGACACCTCATACGTACAAAATTGATGATAATAATAAAAACNGGCAGTTTAAAATAAATTGGAATTAACAGATTTATTTTTAAGTAGTAGTTATGCATCATTTGCTTTATGACNTGTCTGCAGGCCTGTCTAGCAGTTCACAGCTGAAATCATAGGAATCTGTTGCCCTTATTCAGTTGCTAATGTCTCCCTCTCTCTTCTGACAGTCATCTCTACATCTTCTGCTGGAAGGATGCTGGAATTCCTGCTTACGTTTGTCTTCTGGGTGATTCTCCATTGCCCTGTCACATTTGTGTAAACTTGGTTTTTACATTTCTTTTAAGAACACTTTGTTTACATTTCAGCTATCAGAGTGTGGCTCTTTCCGTTGTCTGATGTTTCCCTTTTCATAGAATTTTCCTCTTGTTTTGTAGACATCACATTTTCTGTTAGCACTTGGAGACTGTTAATTAGCTGATTTTTACTGTGCTCTTTGCTCTTATTTCTGTTGCTTGATTGCTTGCTTGCTTCGCAAGCGTTTTCATCTTCCCTGTTGGAGGCATTTCTCAACTGTCTGCTGATCCCTTGTTATCTGTTCATTATTTAGATGGAGGGGGACTAAGAAGTCTATTAAAGCCTGTGTGAGTCTCAGTAGAGTTGCAGTTATCGCTGGGCAAGCTTCCCATATGAAGAGGTTACTTCTGATTCTGACGTGTAGTGTTCAGAAGATTTGGGGGGGGGTCTATTCATTTACTCCAGAGTGAATCACCCACTCTTTCTTTGGGTGTGGATTGGGAATGGAGAGTGAAAGAATACACGGCTGCTATTGTTCTGCAAGTTCCAACATTTAGCATATAGAATGCATGAGGACTCCGATTTGCAGCCCTAATGCTCTCTGGAGGTTCTGTGTCATGCAGCTCCAGTACCCCTAGCTGGCATCCTCTGTGCCCCTTTAGGTTATGACTCCCTCTAGTCTTCCTGCACTCATTCACTGCTGCCTGCCTTTCCAATGTGTATCGAAATACTGCCCCTCTCCACCTCCNCTGAGTTTAGACCCACTTTACTGGGCTTTAGGGAGAAGAGGTTAACATGACCAAGCCACACTGTGCTTTGTTCAACAAGAGTTTTANCATAATTTACATACTTGTCTACACAACAAGTGCACAAAAGGTTCGATGTAATGAGCTTAAAGACATTTCAGAGCCCTGTTATTTTTAAAAAAAAAAATCTGTTTCCTTCGTAAATAAACTTTAGCGTTCGCACTAATTATCATACATTTTTAATCAGCGAGATATGAATTAGTAAGAACAGAACACTAGCTAAAAAACAATCTCTGGCTTGCCTTAAGAAAGAGTTCAGAGGTCACACCAAGCAAGATTCCACGATTACATCGATATTCAGGTCCACAGGTCCACAAGGGTTCATTTTAGTTCATTCCTGTACAGTAAGTACCCATTCCAGGAAATTTTCAGTTTCCCCTCTTNTAAGAGCTTTTGGAGAGGCTAAATTTGGCCATCTGGGTGCNCCAGGATTTTTGCTAATGTTGACTCTCAAAATACAGGTCTTGTCCCTTTGCTCCCGATCCATTAATTGAACTCCATTTGGTTTGCANATAGCTGCCCTAGGATTTTCCAGCTGAGATAATGATGNCTCTGAAAATAACCCCAGACTTATCATACAGACACCCTCTATTCATGCAGGTATCACCTGTGCTGGCCAGTCAACANTGGGGATTCACATACAGAGGCCTTGTTCTCTCTTTCCATGTGTGCGGAAATTTGTTTTTCTTAGTAAGGAAAAGTAGNTGGGGCACAAAGTAGTTGAGATCAATTTAGAGTGACTCCTGCTTAAACACGTAAGGTGGGTACCACCTTGTTCCCAAATAGTGCCAGAATGTTTTGACGCTGCTGGCTCATTGAATTTGAGTTTTGTCAATGTTTCATTTTGCTTGAGTTTGGTTTGGGGGACAGAATTTCATTCTGTCTCCAAGCTGGCCTTGAATTTGCAATATTCTCCCCTTGCGTGCTGAGATGACCATACCCATACCCNGTGTCACCATACCCACTTGTCTCTGTCTCTTAAATTTCAACCTTAGATAGCTTTGTTTATTTATCTTCCATGCTGTATGTCATGTTTTGCTCTCACATTTGTTCCACAGCTTACAGTAGCATTAGACGCCACTCATTAAATTCAGAAGGGCAATCAAGAGAACATTAGTCCCAATTCTAGGATACAGGTGTCATCCTTGAAGGATTCGTTAGACAGCACTTAATGGGGGGACTTTCTTGTTATCTGAACAAGGTCTCTGTATGTGAACCCCATCCCACTGTTGACTCACCAGGAGAGGCCATACCTACTTGAACAACGTAAGACCTGTCTCTTATACACATCTAGATGTGTATAAGAGACAGAACAAGGTCTCTGTATGTGAACCCCATCCCACTGTTGACTCACCAGGAGAGGCCATACCTACTTGAACAACGTAAGACAAAAGGGAGTTGGATTAAAGAGCCAACACATACCCAGATCTTAGCAGCAGGAAGCTGTTACTACCCCCAGGCTTAGGAGGCAACAGAGACAGTAGCTCTGGAACTGGGAGGGTCCCAGCTGGGCTTAAGGATAGACCATTGTGTAGTGGTATTTGCTCTGCCCATGACCTTGGGTTACAGGACCCAAAGGAGGCGGTGCTTCTTGCTGTTGTAAGTGACCTCTTAAAAGGAGAGGAGAGAGGGGTCACGTGGCGGCTTTTTT
>LZPO01076092.1:0-18901 GCA_001675575.1 Neotoma lepida
AGGAAAAATGCTCTCTCTAAAAACAAAACTATATGATATTTAGCCCCTCAGCTCCATTCTGTGGCTACTGTGACATACAAAATATTTTATGTCAGTTAATGTGCTTCACACAAGTGTACAAGGAAGAGCAAACAGTAAGTTTACAAAACCACAGAAAATACTGAATTCCTGGTTCAGTGCCATAAAAACTTATGACCCATGTGTTTCTAAAGCAGAAGGCAGATGTGAACATTTTCTGTATTTATGCTCATTAACTGCAGTCTGTCACAAACATGAGAGAAAATAATCTTTTGGTGACTATGTTGGAAACAGTCTTCGAGAATGGTATTTCTAGTATGTGGCTACAACATCATTGGGCTGTTATCAAGGAAGGGGTAGGAAAGCCTCATGCTCAGCACCCAGTTTTCCATTTCTCAAGGATGACAATAAAGAGGAACGCCTTTCCAGTTCAAAAATAGCTCTGTGTCATTGCTCTAAGGTCATCGCTTCCTTTAGAAGGAATGTAACACAATTTTAGCGAAATCAAGGATTGCACATTCCTGATCTGCAAAATCATAGTATATACCTCATTATAAAACTTCTAGGAAGAGTCAGGGAATAGTTCACATAATGCGTTTTGTTACTGTTCTTTGTTTGTTTAGTTGGTTGGTTTTGAGACAGGATCTCTATGTCATACTGGCTGGCCTGGAACTCAGAGATCCACCTGCTTCTGCCTTTTGAGTGCTGGGATTGAAAGTATGCACCACAATGCTCAGCCCCACCTGATATGTTTCAAACAAAATACTCAGTGAGTATTAATTATTATGCTTAGCAGTTCTGAAAGGGGAAATTGGAGTCTATAAATTCAGACTTTGATAAGGCCTCTAAAGAACAATTAGTACAGGAAGAATAAACACTTTGTGGAACTAGCAAACATGACTTTACTGCACAGTGTTCTCTCTCTCTCTCTCTCTCTTTTTTTTTAATTTGGTTTTTCAATACAGGGTTTCTCTGTGTAACTGCCCTGGCTGTCCTGGAACTCACTCTGTAGACCAGGCTGGCCTTGAACTCACAGAGATTCACCTGCCTCTGCCTCCCGAGTGCTAGGATTAAAGGCATGTATCACCATTCCCAGCTCACAGTGTCCTCTTTTAACCTACAACTCTTGATTGGGTTAGCATGTCACGTGCCCTATGTGCAATCTTCAATGTAAAAAAAAAGAAAGGAGTCGGGATAAGGAGGAGAGGATGGAAGGAGGAAGAAGAGAGGAGGAGGAAAGGAAAGAGGGAGGGGATGAGGGAGGAAGGAAAGAAGGAAGGATAATGGATGGACACTGGCATCAAATAAACGATCATTAAAAAACAACTTAACAACTGTAATGTAAGTTGAATACTATTAACTTCAATAAAGAGACATCCAAATTACTTTAAATCTTAATTTATTTTATTATAAAATACAGCTGATTTTTCATTTAATAGAAAACAAGGGGCAGGGCTAGCCAGGCATGGTGGCCCACGTTTTTAATCCCAGCACTCAGGAGGCAAAGGCAGGTGGATCTCTCTGAGTTCGAGGCCAGCCTGGTCTACAAAGAGAGTTCCAGGACAACCAGGACTACACAGAGAAACCCTGTCTTGAAAAACCAAAAAAAAGGGGTGGAGGGGGCGGCGGCGGGCTATGGCTCAGTTGGCAGAACACTTGCCTTGCAATCAAGAGGTCCTTGGTTCAAGTCACAATGCTGAAAATTGTTTTAAAATATTTTTTAAATGGCAAAGTATTTTTAAATTCCCAACAGCACTAGATATTTTTTAACCTAGTCACATATTACCAGCAAGAGTACTCACAGAAACTGTGAATGGAGTGAGCTTCTTCTTATTGATAGCTCTTTCATCAATTGTATCTGGTTCAGATAAGTTGATCATTTTGCTGAGGAGAAAATAGGAATCATTTAGATGAAAATTCCTAGAAATGCTTAATTCATTGGGGAAAGCAGCCAGATTAGTTACTTTTGAAAAGGAATAGTAAGCCTTTCTATTTTACTGAGGTATACAGTCCATGTCAGGAGCTTCAATTGAAAACCTACAACATTGTCCCTGTCCTGAAGCACACCTGCCCTCTCTATAACAGCCACCTGTGCTTTCTGCATCTGCCCTGAAGCACACCTGCCCTCTCTACAGCAGTCACCTGCACTTCCTGCATCTGTCCTGAAGCACACCTGCCCTCTCTACAGCAGTCATCTGATCTTCCTGCATCTGTCCTAGGCACACCTGCCCTCTCTACAGCAGTCACCTGCACTTCCTGCATCTGTCCTGAAGCACACCTGCCCTCTCTACAGCAGTCACCTGAGCTTTCTGATATGAGTCTTCACTTCACCAGATGGTCATTAACATTAGCAACCTGAAATTGAAACAAATTCTGAAACAGCCAACTTTCACAGACATCAAGACATTGTTGTCTCAGAGGTAAAGGAACAAAAGACTTCAATAATTTAGACAGTTTAAAAAGAAAGAATATGGATTTTGATTCTATGTTTCAGAATACATTTTATCTTTGAAAACTAAAATAGGAAAGTACAGATTTGATTCATAGACATTCTCTACAAGTTGGGGGAAGAGATAAATATTATAAATGGAGGCTGAGTTATATTTTTTTTATTTTGTTTTTTGAGACAGGGTTTCTCTAGATTTGGAGCCTGTCCTGGAACTAGCTCTGTAGATCAGGCTGGCCTCGAATAGGTGTNTTTTATAGATACTGATTTCCTATACTTATGGGTAGGTTTGGGGATTTTGTTTCCTTTTTAAGTAAATACACACACACAAACAACAACACTGAAGATAATGAGCCATGGTACTGAGTTAACAACAGAGGGTATGTGTATTTGTGATACGTATGCATTTTCTACTTTGGAAGTGTATGATATATTTTTTAATCAAAAAACCTTTAAAGACACCTGCAATGTAAAGATGTGTGCGGGGACTTGGTGATGAAAAGATGGCTCAGCAGTTAAGAGCACTTCCTGGTCTTGCAGAGGACCAGAGTTCAATTCCCAGCACCAACAAGGTAGTTTACAAGCATCCGTAATGAAGTTTCAGGGATCTGATACCCTCCTCTGTCCTCTGCAAGCACCAAGCATGGGCACGCACACATGCAAGCAAAACACATACACACAAAAGAAAAGGAAGAAATCAAATTTAAAATGTTTTCAAAAGGAAGTGTGTTGTGACTATATACANGTGGTATACATAACAAAGATAAATGCACTCTTAGGAAGTTTACAGTGTAGTAAGCAAAACGGACTGAAGAGAGTCATGGCTGAAATAAAATACTGTTTCATTCAGGTTTAATGAAGGAGTATCTTCCCTTCTGTGTCTCCTCAGGCTCCTGCCCCTGTCAGCACTCTTTATGGAGAAGTGAAAAGAAAAACCACATCACCATTCTGCAATGCATTAAAGGGTTCAGAAGCTTCCTGGCAGTATCACGGTAACAGACACAAAAGGCACCAGAAAATAAAATATTATATTAGGGGAAAATTCTGAAAAGCACACAGTATTACTAACTCTAAAGAAAACGGATCTTCCAGATTGCGGTGTTCAGGGAATGCTCATGACGGGGGCAGTGAGAGCACATGGCTCCTATGACTAGATGTTCAACTCACCAAAGAAGGATGCCATCAGCAAGCGATTTGAAAAGGCTGCCATCGTTGGGGTTCATGGGCAGAAGATGGCTACAGTCTGGGTCATTCTCTAGAGCTTTGTTTATCCAGTTAACAAAAGCTACTTTTTCTTCCTCTGAAAACAGAAAATCTCAGTAGGCAAACTTCATTTCACAGCATTTATCACACTACAAGAACATACTTGTTCATTTCTATTAAAAGATAATAAATGACACTATTAAAATACTACTGAGATACTCTCAAGGATTTAATTTATGGAGAATGGGGGATTCATTGCACTTTTTCACTCAACATATTAGAAGAGAAGAAGAAAGACATGCATCTTAAGATAGTATAAAATGCATGTGGTTTGGGGGCTGGAGAGATGGCTCAGTAGTTAAGAGCACTGGCTATTCTTCCAGAGGACCTGGGTTCAATTCCCAGCACCCACTTGGCAGCTCACAACTGTCTGTAACTCCAGTTCTGGGGGATCTGGCATCTTCACACAAGCATACATGCAGGCAAAACACATAAACTAAAAATAAATAAATTTTTAAAAACGCATGCAGTTTGATGCTAAAATCTTTCCAAATATGAACTGCTTCTAAAATCACATGAATTAGAAACATTCCACATGAGGTCAAATATACACACCTACATATAGATTGTTTAAATCAGAGAAAAGCAATCCATGGAAATAAACTCTACCACCTAAAAAGATGAAGATTGCTGTGATCTGGAGCTTATAAAAGTATTGAATTAGAACTGGGAAGAAGGTGGCCAGGGAGAGTGGAAGAGGGATAGTCTGGTTCAAATACATTATACATGTATATAAACGATCACAGTGAAACCCAGCACTGAATATAAACATATGCTAAAAATAAGCAAAGCACACACGCATCCAGAGTTGAGGAGTTTCTGGAGCAAAGCTCTTGACTAACATGCAGAAGCCTTATGAAAAGCGTTAATATTACTTTGGGTTTCAAACTGAGCCAATGATCCAGTGATCCTATCAGACTGGACACATCAGGCAACATACCCTCTACCCACTTGGTGGCTTGATCAAAAACATAACCAAGCATCACCACTCTTGGAAAACAGAAAGGAACAAACCCTTATAATAAGTCTCTCCATCATTCCTAGATCAGCTCTAGAAGTCAAGCCTGCCATCATGATGAGAAACCCACTCAAAAGTGGTGATGAAAGCTTGGTACAGCTAAGCGGTACAGTACTTCCCAAGTATGCATGAGGCCCTAGATTTGATCCTCAGAGGTCACTCCCTAAAATCCTTTACAAATACTCCAGACATCGTAACTAAACCCATCCAGAGCTGAAATACAAATAGCATCTGCTTCATTTTCAGTGCCTTTGACTTGACATATAGTAGGAACATACAGCTTTCAGTAATTCTGCTAATTTTCATGTTGGCAATGCTAAACTTGAGATATACTTAAATCTAATGTCACAGTATAATTAAGTCTGCAGCTTTTTTCTCCCTCCAGTGTATATAAAATGATGGTATGAATCACAATGGCACCTTAGCCTGAATGACATGTGACACTTACTAAATGAATCAATGACTAAAATTTGGAGAGGTAGATTACCTGAGTACGAATGCTGTGTACCCTCGCTGGAAATGGATGAAGTTCCCCCAATAGCAGTAATCCCTTCCTTTTTGTTAATTATTTTTCGGAATGTTTTGCTGATATCTTTGCTTTTTAACTCTTGCATGAGCTGGAATGGGAAACAAGTAAAATTGAGACATTCTAATGACAGGAAGGATAGTCAATGCTTGCATTTATTTGAAATGACATCAACATAAATATGAATTGAGTGTCCTCATACTTAACACTTGTGTAAACAGATAATTCTGCCATTTTACCAATTATACAAACTGGACTAATGTTTGTAAGCCAACAACTGGAACACGTTTCAACTGAGCTGAAACTGAACACACTGAAAATATTATTGACATAATATAATATTGACAGGTCTTTTATACTACAACCCAAGAAACCACCATGATAATGATTTTAAAATACTTTAGTGAAGGCAGACTCCTGCCTCAACAGCAATACATGTTCAAATAAGTAAGTCAGCTTTTGTACTAGAGGCTCACAAAAACTCCTTCTCCCAGTTATTCACTGGACTCCACAGAGACTAGCAAGGCTAAATTAAATAATTTCTCCATGCAAGACCAGCCATGATTTTTTTATGCACAGATCACTTCATTGGTCCCACTTCAGTGACTTCCTGTTGTGATTAGGATAAAAACAAAGATCCGACCTGGCCCTACCAGACTGGATTCCTGCTCAGTTCTCCAGCTACACTGCTTACCTCACTTCCTCAGCTCCAGCCATACTAATCATCTTTTAGATTGCTTGAGAGATCCAGCATCTCCAATACCACAGGGTCTCAGGGCACATTGACACTTCTACTAGCTACCCACATTATTTGCACCCTCCCTTTCCTATTTAACTTCTTCCTTCAGATGTCAGCTCCTTTTCACAGACTGAAGGATACTTCCCTGAGTCCCTGGGTCCTCCAGTTTCCCCTTCAAGCTCAGCTCCATCTATCCTAAATGCTCACAGAGCCTGTGCTGTTCTACCACAGCAGTCACCATAGTTGGCATTTCTATCCATTTGTGTAATTCTGCCTTCTCTACCTGTACATACCACAAAAGCAAGGATCACATCTCTTTCTGTTCATCACATTATTCACAATGTCCACAGCTCANATATTTAATTAATAGATAAAAAATATAAAACTAGAAAATTTATATTTTACAAAGACTTATTCAATTATGCTAATGGTCAATAATATTTAACTTAAATACAGTAATTCTAAGGCATGAAGGACTATTATCTGAACTGGATTTCCATTCAGTATTCTCCTTTGCTCTATGATCTGTGGAAATTATTTTCACAATAATATTTGTTATTAGCTTCATCACCATCATTTAAAAAGCAGTGTTTTGTCTGGCCTCTGCAGCCAGTCAAACCAAAGCTAACATTATTGAAATTCTCCTTGCAGCAAATGATCCATAACTTAGAAGAGTATTAGATTACTTACGGACACAAATTCTTCAAAACTGATTTTGCCATCTTTGTTGTTGTCAGCAACAACTAAAATTTTCTCCACAATCTCGCGCACCTTGTACCCGGGAAGAGGAAGACTTGCCTCCTTAAACAGGTCCTGAAGTTCATAGTCACTGACATATCCACTGTTGTCAATATCTACAAAAATATATGGTAAACTGTCAAATGCAGGAAATACAGAGCAGTAAAAGTTTGTTTCATAAGTGGAAGGAGCCTTTCTTCCTATACCTCAACAATACAGGGTGTGTGTGAATTAGTTACTTCTCTGTTGCTATGACAAACACCGTGACCAAGACCACTTGGAGAAGAAGACATTTATTTGGACTTAGAGTTCCAAGGGTTAAGAGTCCATCATGGTAGGAGCAGGAAGTTGAGGACTCACATTATTGAACCACAAGCATGAAGGAGAGAGTGAACTAAAAACGGCCTGAGTTGTTAACTACCCCTAGCAACATATGTCAGCCAGCAAGCCCACACCACCTAAACCTTCCCAAACAGTGCTACCAACTGGGTACCAAGTATTCAAATGCCCGAGGTGATGGGGACATCTCATTAAAAACATCACACTGTACAATACACTTAATCAGCACTCATGTTTAAATAGAGTTCATCTCATAGATTTAGAGCTCATGTATGTATTTTAAGTGTACAGTATGGACAGAGCTCTGACAAAAAACTCAGTTTTGACAACTGACTAAATTTCAGAGAAATAAGACTGGGGAAGTGTTGGATATATGTTAAAAGAAAAATACCAGCAAAGGTCAAGTTGGAATAACCAATCAGACTTTATGCTGATAAATTTATGAGATGAATCTGTTGGGCCCACATTACTTATAAACTATCTATCTGCAACATATAAAACATATGTAATTAACAGAACTCAACTCCTAAAAAACATATATCATTATTCTCTATGTTTCATTTTTGGTGACAGTTTATTTATTGATAATTTATTGCTTGCTATATATTTATCACACTATTATGTATGTTCAATCATTTTTGATGACATCTTGAGATTAGGTGTTCAAGAAGTTTCACCCCTACATTTGGACTTTTGGAAATAAACTTGTAAATCCTTTCTTGTTATCACTAAGATGGCCTTGGGCAGGTTGTAGGGTTCCCTAGAGACTGGGAGCACCTCTGGACTCAGAACAGAGATAACATAAAATAAATCTACAGACTTGGCAACACATCAAGTTGCCAAGCTGGTTGTTCTGAATATGGCACGGAGTCACCTCGTGCAGAATCTATGATGCTAATTATCAGAGGTCAGAGTGCGAACCATTACACGTGACACTTCAACTTTGTGTCAACTTGAGAAGATTCAGAGCCAGGCAACACACCGCTGAGTGTGTCTAGGAGGTGTTTCTCCAAAGTTTAACTGAGAAGGGAAGACCTAGCCCAACTGTGGCTGGCACCAGCCCAGAAGCTGAGGTCCCAGCTGCACAAAAGGAGAATGTGAGCTGAACACCAGCACACACACCTTCATAACGTCCCCTTTTCATTTTATTTTACCTTTATACTATGCCCTTTTCTCTTCCCCTGTGTAACATTATTATTTCCACATTTAAACAAATTTTTTTTCACTCAATGCTCTACATTAGTTTCTCTGGCTGACACTGGAGAATGAGCCCTTAGGAGTAGGATAGGATGCTCAGTAAAAACATCCCCAAATAAAAAGAGAACAGATATTCAAACTATCAGATGTGTCATAGTAACAAAGAAACAAAAAAAGTAAGACAAGATGGCATCTCCAAAAGATCATAACTCCCCAACTACTGAATTTAAAGGTACTGAAATGGAGGTAATGCTGGATGAAGATCACTAATAAAAATGTTCAGTGGGGAGAGATGGCTCAGAGGTTAGGAGCACTGGCTGTTCTTCCAGAGGTCCTGAGTTCAAATCCCAGCAACCACATGGTGGCTCACAACCATCTGTAATGAGATCTTGTGCTCTCTTCTGGCCTGTAGGGATACATGCAGGCAGAACACTGTATACATAATAAATAAATCAAAAAAAATGGTTAACAACCTCAAATAGGATTATAGACAAGCAGGTGCAGGAAGGAAATCAGTCTAGAACACAGCAACACTGAGGACCAAGTCAAAAAACTATGAGTAAATCAACCATATATATAAAAACGTCAGAAACAAGGGAAAGAAAGTCAGCAAAAATATTAAGGGTTGGGGGATACTAAATGAATGGAAATTCTGGAAATTAAAACTTTATGAATCAAAAATACAGTGGAAAGCACCCATTGTCAACAGACTCAACCAAGCAGAAGAGAGAAAATCAGGGATGGACAACAATGTCAATACAGTACTATAGTCAAACATTAACAAATGAGGGGAAGAACAGAGAATGGCCATAATGTCTAAGAACTCTTAAATAATGATCAAAAGATTAAAACTAATAATTGATAGAGTAGAAGAAACTCAGATAAAAATTAAAGATACAGAGAATCTATGTAATAAAATTATAACAGGCAGTTTCTGAAGTCTATAAAAAGAAACAGACATCCAAACACAAGCGACCCTGAGAACCCCCAGATAAGCATGATGATAGAAGATTGTCTCCTTAATATATTTTAGTCAAGATGTTAAAAATAAAACATTAAAAGCTGTAAGGAAAAAATACCAATTCATCTATAAAGAAAACATATCAGANTAACATCAGATCTCTTACTGGTACCCCTAAAAGCCAGAAAGCATAACATGTCATATTTTAAGCCCTTAAATAACTGCCAATCAAAAGTGCTATATCCAGCACAGCTATCATTTAAAATTGATGGAGAAATATGAACTTTTCAAGACAAGCACAAATTAAGACAGTTCACTGACCATCAAGCCAGCAGAGCAAAAATTACCTAAAGGAATACTAAGCAAAGAGAAGAAGGAGGAGCTGGGTGGTGGTGGCACATGCCTTTGATCCCAGCACTTGGGAGGCAGAGGCAGGCAGATCCGAGGTCAAGGTCAGGCTGGTCGACAGAGCAAGTTCCAGGACAGGCTATTCAGATGTCTGTGGTCTGGGCTGCTGCCTGAAGCCAAGTTGATGTTAGAGCACTGCACTGAGCTGGTTCCACACCTCATCTGCCACAGCACTCAGGAGAGCTGGCCCCGCCCCTTACTGGGGAGAGTACCACTCACAACATCTAGGGTCTTAAGTAGGCCCACCCCAACATCTACCCCACTTATGAGCTGCTGGAACACATGAAGGGGCCCGTCCAGATGAGTCTCAGTGAGGGTCCAGTATTGATGGTGTACCAGAAGCCAGAGGCCTTGAACCAGACCAACGACACATTGCAATGAACAATTTTAAATAAATTTAAATGAATATGAATATGTGATGGAGAGGAGGAAAAGACGAAGGAGCAGAGTGGTACCAATACGGAGGAGCTGGAGACATGACAGCTAGGACTGGTATGTGAGAGATGGTTGAGATTGATGGAGAAGGAGATTGTTGCCTAAAGGGGTCAGCGAGATGTTTTGTTTCTTCTTTTTTTTATTTTAATTTTTAATTTTCTTTTGTGAGAGAGGTTACAAGGGTGGATATGGAAGGATTGGGAAATGAGTGGGATTGGGGTGCATGATGTGAAATTCCTAAAGAATCAATTAAAAATTATATTAAAAAAATAAGATCCAATCATTTGCTATTTCCAAAAAATCATAGCTCACTGGCAAAAAAAAAAGCATCCACAGACAGGCAGATGAAAGATGATGTCAACCTACCAAACACATAAGAAATCAAATGCAAGCTGGCATAGCTACTTCAATATCTGGTAAAGTAGATTTCAAACCAAGTTACTCAGAAGAGATCAAGAATGCAGCTACAAATTAATAAAGAGAACTATTCATCAAGATGATAAAAGGGTTTTATACATATATGTGATATATATATATATATATATATATATATATACATACACACACAGAGATGGAGAAAGAGAGAGAGAGACTAAATGTTGGGGTTCCCAGTTTCATAACACAGGCACTAACAGCAGAAGTCAATTAGGTCCTGATACAATAACAGTAGAAGACTTCAATGCCCCCACCCATCTTTAGGTACATCCAAATGAAAGCAACAAAACACCAGAGTGAAACCATACCATAGGTCAAATGGACTTAGCGGTTATCTCATAACAGCTTTAAAAACAAAAACAAAAACCTTAGGCATAAACCTAACCAAGGAGACAAAAGACCTCTATAATGAAACTATGAAGAACTATAATGAAACTTCTGAAACTATGAAGAACAAGTCTGGAGACACTACATGGAGGAAAGACCTCTCATGCTTATGGATGGCAGAACTAATATTATACAAATGACTAAACTGCTAAAAACAATCTACATATTCAATGCAACCTTTATCAAAATTCCAATGACATTCGTCACAGAACCAGGAAAAAACAATCTTAAAATTCATATGGAAACACGAAAGACTCCTAATATCCAAATCAACCCTAAACAGAAGGATGCCCTACAGCATCCCAGACTACACTACAGAGCCACAGCAACCAAAATAGCATGGTACTGGCACAAAAACAGACAAATAGACCAATAAAATGAAATCTAGGTCCCAGAAATAAACTCATACATCTATAGCCACCTAATCTTTGACAATGGTGACAAAAACAAAACACTGGAGAAAAGATCCTGCTGGGAAAACGACATCACCATGTAAAAACGAAAGAAAAAAACGTAGGGTCATTATCGCTCACCCTGAACAAAAAACAATTCAAAACAGATCAAAGACCTTAATGTAAGACCCCAGACTGAAATCATCAATGGGAAACATAGGCAAAACACCTTGAGATAGGCAAAGGGCTTGAATACACATTTCTCCAGAGAAAGCACACAAGTCACTGTACAAATGTTTCAACATCTGTCCTTATTTGGGAATACAAAACTACAACAAGATACTACTCTAACCTTTAAGGATGGCTGTTACACAACTACAGCAACAGAGCAAGTACTGGTGAGGATGAGCAGAAGTGAGGACACTTGTGCCATGTGGGTGGGGACAAAACCGGCACATCCACAATGAAAACCAGTCGGCTGTACACCAGAAAATTCAATGGGGAACTGCACCATGACCCTGTAAATCCACATATAGAGTACACCCAGAATTGACGGTGGGATGTGAGCAGGTATTTGTGCACCTGTTTTCACAGCAGTGAGATTCAAAATAACCAGAAACCCAGATGGCTACCAATGAAAGCACTGGCAAGCAAAATGCTGTTGTTTACACACACAATTGAACATTATTCAGGCTTTAAAAGGAAGACAGTATGACACATCATAAAAGCATCATTTCATGCTAAGTGACAAAGCAGTCACAAAACCACAGATACTCTACGATTCTATTTGTGCACAGTACCTAGAAGAGGAAAATTCAGACAGAAAGGAGAGTGGTAGTCTCCAGGGCTGGAGGAGAGGGACCTGGGAGCTGCTGTCTAACAGACGTGGAGTTAGTGTGGCTGGATGAAAAGGACTTCCGGGAAAGGGTGGTGGTGCTGAATAATGTGGCTGTACTTGATCCCACTCAACTGTCCACTCACAGTGGTCAAAACGGTCTGTGTGTTTTAACCCAGTTTGAAAAAGAAACCAGGACAGATATTTTTAACTTCCCACTTTCCCCAGTGACCTCAAAATGCTCCCTCCAGCAAGGCTGCATAGGTGTGTTCTCTGTCGCTGACAGAGCTGCTTGTGTTTGCTGAGCTCAGGGGTCAGTTTATCTTGTCAATTCAGTGAGTACATATTCTGCTGGTACTAGTGGTTCCTCACAAAGCAAGCTATCTTGCTGTCCAAATTACTCCATCAGTGGACTGTCTATTCAAAATACCATTAATTAAATATTACAGGATTATGTTTCCATGAGTCAGAAGGATTAAAGTTGGCATGCTTGACAAAGAAAATAGATTACTAACTCATTTTACTGAGGCCCAGGAAGGGGCTCTTTTATCAAAAGGCACCTGTAAAATGACTGCAATGCCAAACTGGAAGACCCATTTTATTACCTGGTTTTAGATGTCTAAAATAAGAAAGAACATTCAATAACTGCCCAATTCTTGGCTTGAAAAAAATGCTGAGCACCGCAGACAATATTCTAAAACATTTATTGCTAATAGCTTTCTGCAAACCATGCCACANGCACACAATGTTACAGTGACAAACAGGAATGCTTTCTTTTCCATCTCCAGATAGAAGGGCAAGGCACAGAGACTTTTTNAGAAGTGCTTAATTACACATCAATGATGCACGAACCCCTTTTTGAAGACAAGCTAAGCTATATTCTTAACAATTATTATTATTGTATTTGAAGGTTCACCCTACATGAATTTTAGTCATTGTTTGGGAGGCTGGTGAGAAATTCAAGAGTGAGACCACCCACGGGCATGATCTCCCTGTTCCACCACCTGATTTGTTTTCCACAAAGTACTTCCTTACCCAAGAAGTCTGCTGAGGACAGGGGAACACTGAGCTCAGCTTTCACAGGGTTCACCTTCTACTCACATACATTTACAAACAAACAAAAGAAACAAAAAAAGGAAAGGAAAGGAAAGGAAAGGAAAGGAAAGGAAAGGAAAGGAAAGGAAAGGAAAGGAAAGGAAAGGAAGGAAGGAAGGAAGGAAGGAAGGAAGAAAGGAAGGAAGGATGGATGGAAGGAAAGAAGGAAGGAAGGAAGGAAGGATGGAAGGAAGGAAAGGGATGTTCACATTTTTTACTTGAGTTTTCAAAGGGGAAAGTGGGAAACTGAGGTTTAACAGACATCGAGGAAAAGGGTTTCTAGAAAAGTACAAAGCTGCTAAACTAATGATGTCAAAGACAAACCACAGGAAGACTTCAGAGAGCGAAAGAAGGAAAAGGAGACAGTCGGTCTTTGAAAACAATGTGGAGCTTTTTAAAAAGTATGCATGGGAGGGAAAATGAGATACAACCTTTAAAAACAAAACTATTTTTAAATGTTCTGCATTAANGTAGAAAGTACTGTGGTCAGTGACAAAGACACNGAGGCAGAGTCCAGTTTATACACAAGGAAGTGTTTGTGTATTTTCTTTTCTGAGANGAGGGATACCATGGGAAGTGTGCTCAGTTACACTGTCACTCATTAACCTCCTTATCCTCTGCGCAGTAATGACCAAGAACTAAAGTCCAATTCACCTAGAAATGCAAGCTCCTCTTTAGCTTACCTTTCAGAAAGAATGCAGTGAAACTCAGATAAAAAAAAGGAAAGGAATGCCCTTGAGGAGACCTGAGTGGCAGCCGAAGTCAAAGGCGCAGCTCTATCCCTGAAGTCTGGCGGCAAACAGGACAGGAACACCATGGATAGGCTTCCTGGAACTTACCTATCTTATTAAACGCTTCTTGTAGCTCCTCAAGCTCCTCCCGAGAAATGGTGGTGGTACTGTTTTCCATCTTGAGACAAGAAAGGCTACTTCAGGTCTTTATATCTAGAAAGAATGTATCACAAAGAGAATATCAGCTCTCGGGACACACTCGGCTAATGCATGTAAGGCACTGAGGCAGCACAGTCTTTGCAACAAGGTCCGGCTGACAGGGAACAAACAGCAGGGTCTCCTGGTGACACTTGCAGAACAGGCCAGGAAATAACAACAGACTCAGTACTGGGGCCACGGGAGGAGGGTAAGCCTTGTTTTTCATACCCTGGGCCTCTCCAAGGCATGAACCTTCTCAACAGTCTGTATAATTTTAATTTATATTTTATCTGACTACTTCAGTTTGAAGGAAGCATAGCATTTGTAAGTATAAAGAACAAAGAAAGTAAAACTTGACGACNTGTAACAGCCACAAAAAGGGTTCGAGTCTGCCCATGCAGAGATGAATTTATGGGTGAAATCTTCACCTTCATAATAATCCAACCATAGCCACATTCTTCCCCTTCCCTGCCAGAGGTCAGTCCAGGTTAGTGGGGCCCTTCTCAGAATAGGGGAAACAAACTAAAAAGGAAAAAAAATGTGTAAAATTAAGCTATAAGAAAGTAAGAAGTGGGCTCAGTGGTTAAGAGTATTTGCAGAGGCCCTCGGTTTTATTCTCAGGACCCATACTGAGTGGCTCACACCTGCGTGTAACTACAGTTCCAAGGGATCTAACACTCTCTTGTGGCCTCTGCAAGTACTGCACACATATGGTTCACATACAACAAGC
The DNA here is from genome assembly GCA_001675575.1 of Neotoma lepida. NCBI lineage: Eukaryota > Metazoa > Chordata > Mammalia > Rodentia > Cricetidae > Neotoma > Neotoma lepida. The sequence continues at coordinate 14,892 of LZPO01076092.1, forward strand.
AGGGGCACACATATAAATAAATAAGGAAAAAAAGATGGTGTTGACTGTATAAAGTACACATAGAAATTTTAAATTATATTCATCTTACTATCCAGAAATAGCACCTAATATCTCTTTATCTTTTCTCAGATCCACTATCTAAACACAGGTACCTCTGTAGAGGGGAGGTAGTAAAATGTGAGNAAACTGTCATTTTTAGTATTAATGCATTTTTAGTATGCGTTCATGTTATTTATCAATAAAACATTTAATGATCACATATTACTATCTCATAACTTACTTGGTGAATCCCTCATTGCAGGGTATTTACATGCTTTCCAATTCTTACACACAATGCCTCAAAGAACATCCTTGTTCATATCCACGTTTGCTTCTGTACAATAAAAATCTAAACATGTAAGTTACTTATATGTTTAAGACTTCTGATATGTAACAGTTCAATTTTTTGTTTTGTTTGTTTTTGACACTAGGTCTTACTATGTAGCCCAGGCTAGCCTGGAAAGTCAAAGTAATCCTGACCCCTCCTCCTAACTTGAAATTGTGGGCATACACCACCACACCCAGTACAACTCCTATTTTTAGATGATTTAATGATTTTTATATTCAGTATAGAAGATGTATATAAATTGTGTTATGTTCCTTCCATGTATACCTAGTTATACAAGACAGTTAACATGTACCATACAAAATAAGCAAACACTTGCACCTTATAAGGNAATAGAGACTAGAGCTTAGTAGGAAACCCTGTTTCATATTCTTTTATACTTATATATAATTTCATTTATATGAGCTTCAATATTGCCATATTTTGATAAAATCATACCAATTATCAAAATAATTTATGCACTGAAATTTATCACTGGCAAATTAATACATCTAATCATATGAAACACTCAAAAAGAGCCATGATCTGAACATGGCATCTGCTTCAGCAGCACACGCACTAAAACTAGAGTGATGTGCACACCAGCTCATTTATAACCTCTGATGTGCTCTCAAAATGACAGATTTCTGTGTTTTACAGTTTTTCTAGAGATTAGTCCTAATTTAATGCAATTAAATGTGGTTTTAAATATTATATTGCCCACTATTTAACCTTACACTGTTCTTCAAAACTCCAATGTTGGATGTCAGCATGTAGAAGATTGCAAATAGATCCCTATCTAACACCATGCACAAAACTCAAGNCCAAGTGGATCAAGGACTTCAACATAAATCCAGTTACACTGAACCTGATAGAAGAGAAAGTGGGAAATAATCTGGAATGCATTGACACAGAAGACAACTTCCTGAGTAGAACACCAGTAGCATAGACACTGAGGTAACAATTAATAAATGGGACCTCATGAAACTGAAAAGCTTCTCTAAGACAAAGGACACTATGAATAACACAAAACGGCAGCCTACAGAATGGGAAAAGATCTTCACCAACCCCACATCTGACAGAGGGCTGATCTCCAAAATACATAAACAACTAAAGAAACTAGACATCAAAAAAATCAAATAATCCAACTAAAAAATGGGACAGAGACCTAAACAGAGAATTCTCAACAGAAGAATCTCAAATGGCTGAAAGACACTGAACCTGATAGAAACAGACCTGAACTGCCCTGAAACCAAGAAAAAGGGCATGTCTTTTACCAGCCCTAAAGGCCCGACCATCAGAGGCCAACACTGTTTNCTCTGCTGNAAAGAGCTTCTGAGTTCCCAGAGGCTTTATTTCCATCTCCCACATGCTCAGATTCTGAGTTCTCAAACTCCTCTGACTTGGCTTGGCCAGCTTTTTCTTCATCCACTCCCCCAAAGTCCCCTTTCCCTTACTNCTGCATCCACAGGAACCTAAAGCATGACAGCAAATGTTTTCAAACAACTGTCAACAGGCCTGGAATTATACCAAACTCCTCACATACATTAATCTGTTCTACTGACAGAGCATGTGCGATCCCTCAACTNTGAGTGTGAGGCCCACAGAGATTAAGTAGACCTGTTTTGAGACTGTCTAGCCCAGCCCCACTTCCTGTTCGCTCTCTCCTTCCTGACAGTGGATGCTGTGGGGCCAGCTACCTCCTGCCGTGTCACCATGACTTCCCTGCCACAAAGAATTGTATCTCCTTGCAGGGTTCTGTTGCACAGAACACACCCTTCTTTCCGTAAGTTGCTTTGTCAGCTATGTTGTTACAGCAACAAGAGAAATAACTAATACGGTTACATTAGTGTTGGATCAGTAGATATTTAGATGTCACAAGAAAAATCCCATCTTTATTACTAAAAAAAGGGGGAAAAGACAACTGCTAAAGGATGCATACAGCATGCCATTTATTATAAATCATAAAAATACAACACTGTAAATGTTGCTTATGATACCACATGCATGTAATAAAGTAAACACATAAGAACTACAAACAAGTTCAGAAGAGTGGCTATCATGGAGAGGGAGGCAGGGTCAAAGTGTAGAATATGACAGGCTTCATCTATGACTCTTAAAAAATGTTTTAAGGGATCANGGAGAAAAGTTTAACGTGTGTTCAATGTGGGAAGCTAGGCTCTAGTCCACAGAGTTACACTGTGTCTGTATTTTTTCAGGCTTTAAAAAATAACTCTGAGTTCAATTCCCAGAACTAATGGTGGAAGGAGAGAACAAACTCTCCAAAGTTGTCCTTTACCTGACTTCCACTTAGTGCATGCACACACAGACACAGACAGACAGATACACACACATTAAGTAAAAAGAAGTTGGATGGCACCTGAGGAACTACACTTGCTGTTGTCCTCTGTCCTCCATATGTACATGTACACATGGGCACCTACACACACATACACACACACACATACACACACACCACACACACATGCACACACACATACACACACACAAAGAAAGAAACTAGCTGGAGTACAGCACAGTGGTGTTGGGGGAAAGGTGTCCTAGTGCCCATGAGAGGGATGGGGGAAAGCAGATGCAAAGGGGTAGGGAAACAGGCAAAACCTAAAACTAATCAACAAAATATAAAGATGATCTCTTGGCCATCTCGCTTTGAAAGGAGAAATTTTCAAGGCTTTGAAAAAACCACAAGTACTTCAATCTTCAGCAACTGCAAGTTAACATNATGACAGAATTTACTGAAATATTACATTCTGCTTGGTCTTTTCCCTCCTCGTTTAAAGCAACAGCAGTATCTTGCCTTAGAGTCCTGGAAACACAGAAGTCAAGATCAGCCATAAATCCGTGGTCCCCTCCGTCCTTGGAGAGCATAAACCTAGGAAAAGGTTCACCGAGCTTGAGTGTTCAGGGACTGGGTTGGGGCTGGCAGACAAGGCATAGATGAAGAAGGCAGGGAAAGAATGAGAGATTACTTTGAGGGGAAGGAAGAAAAACTGGCAGATGCCAGCAAGGAAGGTGGCTGCCCCAGTTGGCAGCAGGCACAGAGAACTTCCACCAAAAAGAGCCTGCTGACTAAGCCAAGGGGTGATTTCCACAGCGCCCCTGAGGACTGACAGTGAAGACAGAACTTCAGCATTTCTGGTGAGGGGCAGTCCTGCTGGTACTCTGTACCCTCCTCCACTTCTCTTATCGCCCACAACAGCCTTCCCTTTTCCTGTTCTATTTTCAGCACCCCCATTACAAGTTTACAGATATCAGTGTCACCANAATCCACCACCATGTGAAAAACACAAGTAGCTAAGAAATAAAATGTAACTGAAGAGTTTCCTTTCTAGCTTAAGGCAATGGAAATTGGAAAGCATTTTCATGTGTCTATGGTCTTCCCACAGTCTCCTTATGGAACTGCATTTCTCNGCAGGGGCTCCATCATTCATTCTGTAAAAACTCCACAATCATAGTCTCCTTCATCCTGCTATTCTTCATCAGATTTTCTCTGGTTAATTGGAATGTCTACTAACTCTTGACTATAAGTAGGAATTGAGCTATTGCTTACTTGGTTAAATACGAGTTTCCTATGCTATATACCAGCATAACTGTCCTGTGGACAGAGGCGCCAGGTATTAAAAAG
>LZPO01076092.1:83202-95849 GCA_001675575.1 Neotoma lepida
AGGTAATTTAAACCATTTTTCATATATGACTGTCCTAGTTAGGTTTTAATTGCTGTGATAGAACACCATGACAAAAAGTTGCTTGGGGAGGAAAGGGTTTATTTCAGCTTCTGGTTTCATATCACACTCCATCACTGAAAGAAGTCATGCAGGAACTCAAGGCAGGAACCTACAGGTAGGAGCTGAATGCAGAGGCCATGAGGAGTGCTGCTTACTAGCTTGCTCTCCGTGGCTTTTTCACAGGATCAAGGGCTACCAGGCCCAAGCAGCATCACCCATGCATGAAACCACGAAGGTTGGGGTATTTTTTCAGTTGACGTTCNTTCTTCCCAGCAGACTCCAGCTTGTGTTAAGTTGACATAAAANTAGCCAGCACAATGACTTATAATTTAAGATTTNAAAAGTAAACTCATGCCATTCGGAGTGGCACACACCTGTAATTCCAGCATTTCAGAGGCTAGGGAATGGGATCCTTCATCAGGGCCAGCCAGGGACCCATAGTGAGATTTGACTTAAAAACAAACAAAGGGAGGGAGAAGAGAAAAAGGAGAGAGAAAGAAGGGGGAAAGTAGCAACGAAAAAANGACATTCTGTTGTCTGATTCTAGAACCTCTTCTCCGTTACTGTTCTCTTGGGAGATGAAAAAGATGTAAATAAAAAGAGATTAAGTACTTTCCTGAGGCCATATAGCTTCTAGCAAGTGTAATGATAATTTTTTTCACGGTTTATAACTCCTAATCCTGTTTCTTCTAACATTCAATAGTTCATTCAAAAATGTTTACTAAACACGAACCATGTCCAGGCACGGTTACAATTCCTAGATTGCCTGCAACAGGCAAAATAAACAAAGACCTTGCTTTCAAAACCTTATATTCTAAGACACAGTCAATATCATTAGGTTCTATGAAGAAAAAGTGAAGAGGAGGAAAGAGTGAGTTTATATTGCTGGGCTGTATTAAGACTCGTGTTATTTTATCAAGCATACCTAAAGGCAAAGGGGCAGAGGGAAGGGCGGTTAAGGTACCGCAAATTCTAATCCTGCGGTCAGGAGCGCACCGGGCTGCCATCCCACCACGTCTTTATTTTTGGAGGCTGGATCAGTAACTCCCTTCGTGCGCTGAACAACAAATGTAAGCAGTAGTGCGCGGCCTTACCCAGTTAGATACGTAATTCTGACATAGTGAAATCTATAACTTTAACTGTCGGGTCGTCAGGTCCCTGTCCAACCCCGATCCTGGGGTTCTGCTTCCGTGAGCACCCACGTTTGAGCATCCCCCAAAGCAAAACGACCCGCGGAAGGTCACGCGCTCCGGGGGCGGGGCACGTCCGCTGCCGGCCCCGCCCCCGTCGCCTCCGGGATTTTCCCCCAGGTCCTAACAGGAACGGAAACAGGGCGCCTGCGGGTGGCGACCGACAGCGGCTTCCGGGAGGAGGTTTGGACCGCGCGGGCCCCCGTCGGCGCTCCGCTTGCTCCGGAGGTGGCTGGGGAGAAGCCCGGCGCTGGCGGCGGTTGTTTTGAGAGCCGCTCGGTGTCAGCATGGGCGACCACGGGCTGGAGCTGGCGTCCATGATCCCCGCCCTGCGGGAGCTGGGCAGGTAGGGTCGCGCGTGGTCGCCGGCCTCGCGACGCCGGGTCTCGTCAGTCGGCGCCGCGGCCTGCGGGCGCTTTGCCCTCACGGTGGCAGTTGGCGGGAGCGCGCTCGCGACGTGCGGGCCGGGGGCGCGGGCAGCGGCTGCTCGGCGCGCGGGGACTTGCCCACGCGCGTTCCTGCTCTGCGTGCGGGGTCTCTTCTGATGGCCGCCGGGGGAAATGAACCGGCTTAGGGGCTGTTGGAGAATCACGGCCCCCGCTCCTCAGCGAGGGCAGTCCGTGGCTAGAAGGGCCCTCGTGGTTTCTTCTCGGAGAGAGGCCGTGCCTCGGCAGCCGCAAGACGTGACCCCCCACCCCCCCGAGTTGATGTTAGTCAGAAGTCCGAGGGGCTGGCCATAGGTCCACTAACGTGCACAGCGTTCCCAAAACTAAGGGTTGGCGTTCCACCTGTAAATGCCTCTTTTCCGCCCGCCCGAGCGTCGCACGCCCTCTCGTCCCAGAACTCGGGAAGCAGGGGCAGGCGAACCCCGAGGCCAGCCAGGTCTACCCAGCGAGACCTTCCCTCAAAAAGGCAGGGGGAAAAGCCAAAAGCGAATGCCTTGTTTCTGTCGACCCCANGGGTCTAATGAAAACCAGGTTCCAAGCTGAAGAGTTAGCGCTTGCCACGCCCCTTCATCGCTGCTAGGCTTCCCTCTGTCGGAGACCTTTGCTGCTGCGGCTGATGAACAGTAACTGAGATTGCATCTCGATTTCTTAACCTAGAAACTTTGCACATAAAGTCAGTGCTGACCTGAAGTCTGTGGGATATCTGTGCTTCCTTTTATTTTTGCAACTGTGTTCATTTCCATACCAAAAACCTAAATGAAAAGACCACTTTTGTGCATCATTACACTGGTTTTTTTTTCACTTTGCATAATTGTGGCAAATATATTTTATGGGAGCATTTAGTAATTTACGTCTTTCTAAAANTATATGAGTAAAAATGGTGATTTGGGGAAACTGATAATACAAATTTTGTTGTTCACTGTTACTGAGATTCAGTGTCAGAAAAGATGGAAGGCAATGACCAACACCCGAGGTTGCCCCGGGGCCACAACACATGCACGTGGCATGACAGACTAAAAAAAATTTAAAATTCGAGTTTAACTGTTGTTACTATATTAAAAACTATATAACCCAACATTAAAAAAAACTCATACTTTGNTGGAAAAAATGGTCTCAACCCCCCTCAAAAACAAAAAACAAGGAGATACCATTTCAGTCCATTATAACTATTGTATAAAATTNGTTAAGGGATATGGGGAAAGTAAAATGATATAACTTAACCACTGTGGAAAATGAAATAAAGGTGCTACAAAAAAGGAGGGGAATAAATACGGAATTACCCTATAATCCAACAATTCTTTTTAATATATACCCAAAAGAATTTAAAACAAATTTGAACAGGTATTTTTACACTGTTGCTCATAGCAGTGTTATTCACACATTTGGAAGCAAATGTTCACCAACAGATAAGTAGACATAACCCTCCCAAATGTGGCATAAATACAGAAACTATTATTCAATGTGAAAAGGAAAGAAATTCTAATATGCTACAACATAGATTTTATACTAACTAAACCAGTGGTTTTTAACCTGTGGGTCATGACCTCTTTGGCAAACCTCCACTTCCAAAAATATTTACATTACGATTCATAACAGTAGCAAAATTAGTTATGAAGTAGCAATGAAAATGATTTTATGTTGAGGGTCACCACAACATAAGGAACTATTAAAGGGTTGCAGCATTAGGAAGGGTGAGAACTAAATGAAGTCAGTCACAAAGTGTAAATATGATATGCAACTAATATAAGATACCTAGAGTAGTCGTGTTCATGGAGATAAAATAGTGGAATGAATATTGCCAGGAAGTAGAAGAGGGGGAAATGGTAAGTTATTGCTGATAAGGTGTAGGGTTGCAGTATGGGAAGGTAAAAAGTTCTGGACATGGATAGTGGTAATGTGCTGAACTTAATGCTATAGAAGTATACACTTTAAAATCATAAAATGGTAAACTATACAATGTGAGACGAATTTCTAAATGGTCTTATTAATAAATACATGGAGCAAGAAATAGGGGTGAAAAATCTGACAGAGATCAGAGGAATTAGGAGCAAGCCACCAGCTAGCCTTTCCTCACCAACGCTGCCGCTGCTTCCAAAGAGAGCAAAGAGGCCGGGCGGTGGTGGCCCCAGCACTCGGGAGGCAGAGGCAGGCGGATCTCTGTGAGTTCACGGCCAGCCCGGGCTACTGAGTGAGTTCCAGGAAAGGCGCAAAGCTACACAGAGAAACCCTGTCTCGAAAAAACAAAAAACAAAACAAAACAAAAAAAAAAACAAAAAAAAACAAAGAGAGCAAAGAGAAGAGAGCGACTTTCTGTCTAAGCAGGCTTTTTATGCATGTCCATTCTGCTAACTCATTTCCTCTCTTCACAAGCTATATCACTTACTATCTGTCTGCACAGACCTCTAGAACTCTATGGCTGATGCTGGGATTCAAGGCGTGTGCCACAACCGCCCAGTTTGTTCCCTAGTGTGACCTTGGACTCACAGAGAACCAGACNGATTAAGGGAGTGTGCTAACATTGCATGACTTTTGTTTTTCCTACTAGCGGCTGGCTGACCTTTCCCCCCCTGATCCTCAGATAAATTTTATTGGGGGACACAGATAAAATATCACCACATTTCCCCTTTTTGTCTAAATAAAAAATAAAAATAAAAAAGTTATAACTAATATAAGAAAACTATACAATTAGTACAATAACTATATACAGTATATACAAGCAATTAATACATTATCTAGTCCATTGGCATTTGACAAATTCAGAGAAAATACTCCATTATCTATGCTGTTTTGGTGAGTCCTAAATGTACTTAATTCACTTTTTATCCTAACTTATATTACTAACAGAAAACTATCTTATGATGTCTTTCAAACTTACATACTTAACACCTCTTGGTGAGTTTCTTTTCTGAAATTTTTTAAGAAAAACTGTAACTATTTAATCTTCAACTCCCTCAGAAATCTGAGAAGTNAATAATATTACCTAGTAAAACAGGAAATGCAAACAAGCAACTTCCAAAAAAAAAATCTGAGTTGACAGAAACAGCCAGCTACCTGGACAGTCACCTGAGGTTTCTCCGCAATGTTGGGGCATCATCTTCAGCTCATAGGCTTAGCGTATCTGACAGACTCATTTGTGAAGCAGGATGTACTCAAGATCTACAGCTTGATCCCACATTTGGTGCGAGTATTCCATGTACCAGATAAACTTGAATTCCACCAGTGTCCTGTCATGATTTAGGATTTTAAATTCTGGAAATTGCTAGTGTTTTTGGAATTTGGCTTCCCATTTTTCTTGGCTTGTGGTTTCATCTCCTTTATTAACCTCCTTTATTAACTGCCAGTCTATCATTGAGAGGCCAGACTCCATCAGCCTAGTTATTCCTCCAAGAATAACTGTTCCAGCTGCTGTTCCATTGTATACCAGGAGCCATTGGCCCACTGCCATTTCATCTGCCTTCGAAGGAAGAGGCACTGTACCTTTTTTGGATTGCAAAGCCACTTCAGCGATGGTGCCATTTTATCTTGGCCTCAGAGGATGCCTGTTGCCAAAGCTGCAACCACACTTGTCTTGCAAGGATCGGTAGTCCTTTGTTTTGTGTCCTGCTTGTCAATTTTGAGCAGCATACTGTCAGCAGTCAATGCAAGGGCACTTTCTTGCCCAGTGGCTAACTTTTGCCACATGAAAGTTAAGTCCATATGCAGTCTCTTCAGTGCCCATATCTTCTCTGAAGTAAATTGGTGCTACCAGGAGCCAACATGTCTCATAGTCATAAAAAAGAAAAAAATCTGTTATTAAAACATTTTATTTTTTTATTTTTATATTTTGGTTTTTCGAGACAAGGTTTTTCTGTGTAGCTTTGGCACCTTTCTTGGAACTCACTTGGTAGCCCAGGCTGGCCTCGAACTCACAGAGATCTGCCTCTGCCTCTCAAGTGCCGGGATTAAAGGCATGTGCCACCTCCGCCCAGCTATTAAAACATTTTAAATGCCATATTCTGCAGATCTCTGAAGAGTTTGAGGATGACCTGTCTATCTAAAATATATCTCTGCTTAATCTTGAAAATACTTAATGTGACTACAAGTTCGATTGTAATGACTACTAATTCTCATTTCTCTATATCCTAATAGTTGATAATAATAACTTTCAAGAATTAGCAAATTGCNTAAGATTGTTAAATGAACTGTATAGGTAGAATACCTTGAACAAGATTAGAAATATATACAATATTTTCTAACAAAATCAATCTCAAATTTATATCAATATATATAATTTGTATACAAAGATCCAATGCAATGTAAAATATTTAAAACTAGTAATTGTCTTTTAAAAGTAGATTCAATAATCTACCTTTTTCTCTATATCATATCTATATCCTCTCTTTTTTCTTTCTTTTTTTTAGGGGTGAAAATAATATCAAAATAAACCCAAAAGATATTTTCTAAAATTGATCTAATCTTGTTCACTGTTTCCTTTGTGAAATTCCAACCTTCTTGACATTTAGAATCAATCTCAGATTTCTGTTTGTCTGGCCTTTCCATGTCTCCTTATAGTTCTTCTGACTTTAGCTTAGGTGTCTCTCTGGTGTTATTATTAATTACAATTGCATTTGTATCNCAGGCTTCCACTAATACGAGCTGTGTGACCTTAGGTGATTTAACTTCTAGAACTGTCAGCTTCCTCAGATCCAAATTAGGTTCAGTATCCTATTTTGTTACTTTTGAGTTGGACTAGCATTGACAATAATGTTTAGTTTTATTTCATATTTATATAGTATGACTAGATCTCCATGCAGCTTAAGATCTAGAAGTATCCATGTATCTTGTGGATATCCCACTTAGTTATTGCTTTGAAACCTCAAAGAGTATTTCAGCTGTTTTTACTTTTCTCCCAGAACTGTGCTTTTTTTTTTTTTTTTTTTTTTTTATTAAAAGATTTTCTATTCATTTTATATACCAACCACAGATCCCCCTCTCCTCCCTCCTCCNGCCCCCNAGCCTTCCCCCCAACCCACTCCCTATTCCCACCTCTTCCAAGGCAAGGTCTCTCATAGGGAGTCAGCAGAGCCTGGTACATTCAGTTGAGGCAGGACCAAGACCTCCCTGCATCAAGGCTGCACCAGGTGTCCCACCATAGGCACTAGACACCATAATGCCAGCTCATGCACCAGGAACAGTTCTGATTCCATTGCCTGAGGCCCCCCTAAAGAGTTCAAGCTAAACAACTGTCTCGAGTATCCAGAGGTCCTAGTCCAGTACCATGGGGGCTCTACAGCTATCAGTCCACAGTTCATGTTTTTCCACTAGGTTGGCTGGCCATCTCTGTACATTTTCCATCATCATCTCACTGCCCTTGTTCATGGAATCCCTCCTCTCTTTCATTCATTGGGCTCCTGGAGCTCAGCCTGGCACCCGGCCGTGGATCTCTACATCTGCTTCATTCAGATCTGTGCTTCTTATGTGGACTGGTAAACGGCCTCACAGTCTACCCTGTCAAGTCTCCACTAAACTNCTTCTTTTGCTTTCTCAACATTAGCTTTTTTTTTTGCATGGCCTGATGCATTATAGGTGCTCAGTAAATTTGCATTGACTCTAAGAATAACTGTCATTATCATGGGTTGTAGCACAGACTATTAAATTTTCATTTTGTGTTTTGTGGTGATTTTATATAAAGTCACAGAGCTCAAGCTGAGTTCATTGAGGATTTTAGGGAATAATTCTGTTGAATTGTATTTCTCATTTTTTTTCCCCCAATGCTGATTGAACCCAGGGTCTCCTACATGGTAGGCAAATGCTCTGCAACTTTGTATTTTTCTCTTTAATACTTTTTCTTGATTAGCCCTAAGAATAAATATATGTATTTCTTTCAGTATTTTTGTTATCTTTTTATTATGAAAATTTTCAAATACAACAAAAGAAAAAAATGTATATTGATTTCCTCCTTCATAGCCTTCTTTCTCTCAGCACATACTATTCTGTACTAAATCCTAGACATCATTTCATCCATGTCAATAATTTCATCCAAGTAAAGACAGAGACTTCTTTTATAGATTTATTTATTTTATTTTGTTTGTATAAGTATTTTGGCTACATGTATGTGTGTGTGCCATGTGTGTGTCTGGTGCCCTCAGAGGTCAGAAGAGGTCGTTGGATTCCCTGGAACTGGATTTATGGATCGTTGTGAGTAACAGTGTGGGGGTTGGGAACCAAACCAGGATCCTGTGCAAGAGCAGCAAGTGCTCTTAGTACTGAGCTATCTGCCCAGTACCATGAGCAAGATGGTAAGAAAAAGTTTTTCTGTGTCCCGCCCTGGCTCCCATGTGGTCCCAAAGCTTCACATCTTCCTGCTCCTGGTGGTGGCTAACAGCATCTCCTGACTCAGCCTTCCTCTTCCCAGAATTCTCCTTGTTTGTTTATCCCGCCTATACTTCCTGCCTGGCTACTGGCCAATCAGCATTTTATTTATCAACCAATCAGAGCAACACATATTAACAGTGTACAGAACAACATCTCATCACAAGATGGCTTCTGGTTCCACTGGTGCTTGAACCTAGGACTTTGTATGTATATATATGTATATATATGACACAGATATGACAGCTGTGATGTATGGAAACATGTTTGGGACTTGGAACATATAATCACGGTACCATTGTCAATTTAAGATCACTAATGTCATTTAAGGTCTAGAGTAAGATCACAAATTGTAATTATTTGATGTGGTTCTTACAGACTTTACTTTCTTTTCTACTCTTAGAATTTGTGTTTTGTTTGTTTGAGACAAGGTCTCTCTGTAACATAGGTCTAGTGTCCTGAAACTCAGAGATCCACCTGCCTCTGCTTCCTGAGATTAAGGGGTTCACAGAATTTATTTCTTGAAGAAGCTCTGTGCTACAGAATTTCTGAAGATCTAGATTAGTACTCTTTAATGGAACTATAGTTGAAACTACATATGTAATTATTTAAAATTTTCTAGTAACAACATTTTAAAAAGTAGAAAGGAAAAAAGTAAAGTTAGTAATATGTTTTATAAGCTGTGTATTAGCTCATTCTATCTAAATGTCATGTTCATATGTAACTGGTATAAGATGATGAATGCAATGTTAACTTTTTTGTCCAATATGTATCTTATAACACATCTTATTTTGGAGTAACCTCATTTGAGGTATTAAACAGTCGCATGTGGCTAATGGTTACCATTTTGAGTACACATTTCTAAAATCTTCAGGCCAGATTCCTGTATTGGCATTTAAGACCCCTCCCTGCCCACACAGACAAAATTAGTAATTAGTAAGGTTTTGTTTTGTTTTGTTTCGTTTTTTCAAGATAGGGTTTCTCTGTGTAGCCCTGGCTGTCCTGGAATTTACTTTGTAGACCAGACTGGCCTGGAACTCAGAGATCTGCCTGCCTCTGCCTCCCAAGTGCTGGGATTAAAGGTGTGTGCCACCATCACCTGGCTAGACTTTTCATTTTTAAGCAGTAGAATACTGTCTGTGTTAACACTTAAACTAATCACATTTGGCAAGTTCAGCTTTACTTTTCTTGCAAATTAAAAGGTGAGTCCTTTTAAAGATTAAGAGCTTTTTGTTAACTTAGTTTGTGAGACAGAATTTCTCTAAGTAGCCTATGCTGGCCTAGAATTGCTAGCCTTCTGCCTTAGATTCCAATTGTAGGTATGTGCCACCATGCCTCTCATAAAGAATTTTACATTGATTTATTTACCAGGAGGGGGTCACGCACAGCACAGTGCATGTGGAGGTCAGAGGATAACTCGCANGATTGGTTCTCTCCTTCCACCATGTCAGTCTTAAGGATGGAACTCAGATCTGGCTTGGCAGCATGTGTCTTTATATGCTAAGCCATCTTGCTAGCTCTTCCTGTGCCTCTTTTAACAAGCTTTTTTTTTTTTATATTTTAGTGCTACTCCAGAGGAGTATAATACTGTTGTACAGAAACCAAGACAAATTCTCTGCCAATTCATTGACCGAATACTTACAGATGTAAATGTTGGTAAGAAGAAATTATTTCTTACATGACCTTCAGGAATTAGGGGTTTTCATGTAACGTTATAGTACCATTTGTTTTCCTCTAGGCAGTTTTAGTTACAGAGTTAATGTTTGTTAGAGATACTAATTTCAATCAAGTTGTTACTCAGTGTTGCTTGTTACTTAAAACATAGGTAATTTAGACCTTAAAACAAAATTTGTGTTTCTGTTAATAACCATGATTTTCTACTGGCTTCCTAGAGGTCTTTGATGTGCTAGCTATAAAAACATTTGATCAAGTCCAATCATATGGACTTTTTTTATTGACAACTTGTGCCAATGGTAGACATACAGCAAATGTAATGTAAACAAAACAAAACAAAAGACCCCTGTTATAGCAAAAGGTTAAGGTAAAGTGGAATTTGTTACCAACACATTTTATGATTTATCATAACCATTTAAACTTTGTTCTTTTCAATCCACAAAGTTATAGATTGTTAAAAAAAAAATAGCAAAGGACTACGAACACTTACAAAATGTGGTTTCATATGGGGCTCCCTCTGTTTGAACCACTTGCCTTTTCCCTCTGCCAACTCCTTATCTANGAATTCCTTCGTGGTATTTTTCCAGAACTGTTTCCTTTTATCTTGAGTTACCATGCTATGTTGCACTACTATTTTTAATTTTTTTGATTCCTTCACCAGATTACCGGTTTTTTGTTTGTTTGTTTTTATCTTCAGATTTTATCATGGTGCCTGGCATCTTGTAGGCCTGTAGTACAAATGCTTGCAGAACGGGATGTATGATAAATTAATATATGTGGTTATTATAAAATTAGGTAGCAGGCTGGAGAGATGACCCAGCCATTGAGCCTCTGCATAAACATAAAGACCTACCTTTAAATCCCCAGCACAATCTTAAAAGGCCAGCTGCAGTGATGCACACCTGTGATCTCATGGCTTATCTCTGGAGCTTCCTGGTCTAGCCAGTCTAACTAAATTGGTGAAGTCTAGGTTCAGAGAGAGAACTTGTCTCAAAAATGATTAAGGCAGACACGACACCCAGTATTAACCTCTGACCTCTACATACACATTCACACGCACCCATGAACATGTCCATACACTTATACTACACACATACAAAAAAATACTAGATAAGATGATAGTGTTTCTCCACATCAGTTTAGCATGAGTACTCTGCTGGACAGAAGTTTTGATTACCAAAGTCTAGTTTCCTAANAAAAGCTCTATTGTTTAGTTTGTCATGACTTTTTAAAAAGAATCTTTCATCTCTTAGTTGCTCTAGAACTTATTAAGAAAACCGATGCTCAGCCAACCTCTGTGATGTTACTTGATTTCATCCAACACATCATGAAGTCTTCTCCACTTATGTTTGTAAATGTGAATGCAAACCAGGAACAAAATGAGGCCAAAGACAGTTGTATTGGTAAGTGCTATTATTTTATGTAAAACATCAGTCAGTTTTATGAGCTATCTTTTCTGCTTTTCTGAATAGCACACATACTTGATTACATACTCCCAAAAGTCATATTTGCTATATATTGAGGGGACAGGTGGTAGCGGTTTTGTTTTTTTTTTTGTTTTGTTTTTGTTTTTGTTTTTGTTTTTGTGTTGGGATCACTATGTAACTGGCTGGCCTAGAATTCACTTTGTAGACCAGCCTGGCCTGGAGCTCAGAGATCTGCTGGCTTCCTGAGTGATGGGATTAAAGACATGCACCACCACTCCCATCTTTAGCTACTTATTTTTTTTAAAGTTTTACTGGGACATCAATAAAACTTTAAAAATACTAAGTAGCTAAAGCTGGGAGTGGTAATGTATATCCAAAAACACTTACTTATGCTGGGTGTGGTGGCGCACTCCTTTAATCCCAATGCTCAGGAGGCAGAGGCAGGTGGATCTCTGAGTTCAAGGCCAGCCTGGTCTACAGAGGAAGTTCCAGGACAGTCAGGGCTACACAGAGACCTTGTCTTGAAAAACCAAACCAAAACAACAGAACAAAAAACTTACTATATTGCCTTTTAAGAAAAATTTTCCTTCTGTATGTTGAAGCTTTTTTCTAGGCTTTTACCTTATTGCTACTACCCCATTGATCTTTTTTTCTTTTTTTTTCTAGTTCCCTCATAAAGGGATGCAAAGTAAACTTTTCCCTATATAGTGAAATATTTTAGAATTCATTGGTAGTATTACAAGTATCTGCTTTGATAATATATCCTTCAAAAGGTATTTTCTGACTCCTCGTGGCCACCTAGGACTGCCTTGGTTGCTGCTGCTTTATATGTTCTTATTACTGATGTTCTGTATTTCTGTCATAAGTTCTTAAATTATACTGTAATCATGTTATCAGTCTTAGTTATATTTTCTAAAGTATGGGCCATAACCCACAAGTGGGTTATGAAATAACTTTAGAGCTACTAACATTTAAAACAAGATGAACTGGGCATGGTGGTGCACACCTTTAATTCCAGCACTTGGGAAGCAGAGGCAGGCAGATCTCTGAGTTCATGGCTGGTCTGCACAGTGAGTTCCAGGGCATCCAGGGCTATGTAGAGAGACTGTCTTAAACAAACAAATAAATAAATAAATACATAGACAGACTCTGTCTCAAATAAGTAAATGGCATGTGCATATGGATAGGGGATTAGATCTAGCACCTTACATATAGTAGGTAAGAGATCTATGGATAGGGGATTAGATCTAGCACCTTGCATATAGTAGGTAAGTGATCTATCACTGAGCCACACCTCCAAGTGTCCATTCAGTAACTTTTCATTGAAGGAAGCTGGATGTTGTGATTTATACATCTAATCCCTAGTACTTGAGAGGTGAGAGCAGGAGTATCATCAGGAGTTTAAGGTCATCTTTGGCCACATAGTAAGTTCAGGGCCAGTCTGGGCTACATGAGACCTTGTCTCAAAAAAGAAAACTAGGATTTTTGTTGATGGAGTA
>LZPO01076092.1:95922-110614 GCA_001675575.1 Neotoma lepida
TTTTGGTTTTTTCGAGACAGGGTTTCTCTGTGTAGCTTTGCGCCTTTCCTGGAACTCACTCGGTAGCCCAGGCTGGCCTCGAACTCACAGAGATCTGCCTGCCTCTGCCTCCCAAGTGCTGGGATTAAAGGCGTGCGCCACCACCGCCCAGCGATGCGTTATATTACTTGATCCTCACAGTAATCAATAACAGATAATCATTATTCAACTTCAGAGAGGTGAAGTTGACACAACTAGTAGATGGTAAGCTAGAACCTTTTGTGTAGCTCAGAAATTGATATAATGAANTACAGCTTTTCCATCATATGAGGAACCTAGACTGTTCTCTTAGTAAGATTTATACTTTAAAAATTAACCATCAAGCACTTAGCAAATTCACACTTATGATATACTTGCTTATTTACTGTATTTTCTGTTTGTTTCAAAGAATTCAGTCATTGGATCATTACAAGACTTTTACGGATTGCAGCAACTCCATCCTGCAACATGTTACACAAGAAAATATGTGAAGTTATCTGCTCGTTATTATTTCTTTTTAAAAGCAAGAATCCTGCTATTTTTGGTGTACTCACACGGGAGTTACTCTATCTTTTTGAAGACTTAATTTACCTCCACAAAAGAAATGCAGTGGATAGTGTTATGGAATGGCCAGTGGTTGTTAGTCGATTTTTAAGCCGATTGGATGAACACATGGGATGTTTACAGCCAGCTCCTTTGCAATTCATGAACATGCAAAATGTAGAATTTATTGAAGTCACTTTATTAATGGTTCTTATTCATATTGTTCCAGCTGTGTTTTTTAGACGACAAGAATTGTTACTGTGGCAGATAGGCTGTGCTTTGCTAGAGCATGGTAGTCCCAAAATCAGGTCTTTAGCAATTAGCCTTTTAACTGAACTCTTTGAGCTTGGAGGATTACCAGCACAGCCAGCCAACACTTTCTTCAGCTTATTTTTGGAATTACTACAACATCTTGTAGGAATGAATGCTGACCAGTTGAAACTGTATGAAGAGCCGTTGTCAAAGCTGGTAAAGACACTGTTCCCCTTTGAAGCAGAGGCTTATAGAAATATTGAACCTGTCTACTTAAACGTGCTGCTGGAAAAACTCTGTGTCATGTTTGAAGATCACGTGCTTACACGGCTCAAGTCTGATTTGCTGAAAGCAGCTTTGTGTCATTTACTGCAGTATTTCCTTAAATTTGTGCCAGCTGGGTATGAATCGGCTCTACAGGTCAGGAAGATATATGTGACAAATATTTGTAGAGCTCTTGTAGATGTTCTTGGAGTTCAGACACATATTGGGGTAAGTAATTATTAGGACTGCACATTAAGTGTTTTGTTCATTTAAGTGGATAGGGTGTATTAACAAGAAAAGAGAACATCTCGCATAATAATGCATGTCCAGGGCATGATGATTTTCATAATTTAGTTTCATTCCCTGTCATAGACTTTTTACTTCCATTTCAGAAAAATTTGTTCATTATCTTAGTGAACTGCTAATGGAATAGATTGTTTTAAAGTAGAATTTATAAAATATATGTTTATAGCAGCATTAATTGAAAGAGGGCTAGTTATCTTAATTGAAGAAAATGATTTAATCATTAAGATTTTTATCTGTGAATGATTTAACTTTAGAATGAGTAATTAGTTATACCAGATTATACCATTTTTCCTGTTTGGACTGTAGGGAAAGACAGGTAATAAAATACTCAGGTATGTAGTAACTTGATTCAGTATTTTAAACATTAAACATTTTAGCTTATTTTAGTCTATAAGTCTTGCTAGATTTATAGTATGAAAAAGTTAATGATTCCCTTATAAAAATTTCTGTATAGCATTTTGAGAAAGAGGGAAAGATTATAGTGTGTATGTGTTGTAGACCTTTTAAAGCTATAGAACCATTGATAGAATTGTAAATTCATAGAATTGTAAATTGATAGAATGTAAAATAATATTGATTAATGTGGATATTTGATTTGCCTCATAAGACTCAGAAATAGTTTATCTTCCTAGAAAACATGTAACTAGGACCTGATGCATTTTTCTGTTTATAAGTAATGTAAACATATCTCCTAAGAGGTAGTATATTATTTTTGTTTTCTCAGTACTTGTTGGGACCATTTTATGCAGCCCTGAAAATGGAAAGTATAGAAATTGTCAAGGGAATTCAGTGCCAAACACAACAGGAAAATCTCAGCTGTAATAATGATGAGGTGTCACCAAAGAGGCGTAGACTCAGCTCCTCTCTCAACTCTTCCAAAAGGCCATCCAGACAGTCTGAAGAGTATGACCTCATTCGATTTTATTTTAGACAGTTCATAAATTTTATTTACCTTAAAACATAAATTTTTATTAAGTATTCTGGTTTAAGAACATCTTTCTAAACATAAGCAATAGAAATGCTTAAAATAATTTGCTAGTCATTGTGATTTACTCTAGTATGATACTATATATATAAGTATAGTTACTTTGAATGTTTTTGCATGCCTGTTTAATTTAGCTTTTTAGTATTTGAAGTGTCAGCCCGTGTTTCTATTGTATTTCTAATCTTAACAAATACACTATTTTTTGTGTGTAGCCCAAGAATTGCTGTAGTTCAGCCAAATTAAACATTGTTTTAAATCTATCCTAATGTAGATAAAAATTGATAATACATTGCAATTTTTGTTTTATTTTTATAGTTACTGGTGTGTGTGTATTTGTGTCTGTGTTGTCTACATGTGTGTATATACCACAAAGACTGTGTAGAGGTCAGTGGGAATGGATTCTCTCCTCCATCATGTGGGTTCCCACGGATCAAATTCAGGCTCTTAGGCTTGGTAACAAGTGTCTTTATCTGCTGAGCCATTTTGCTGGCTCTTTTATTTTAAATATAGGCGTTTACTTATTAATTTTGTGCTGGAGTATAATTCTAGGGCCTTATGTATATTAATTAAGTAAGCACTCTATTCCTGAGCTGTACTCCCCCACCCCATATTTTGTTTGAAATACATTTGTATTATATATTAATATCTTCTGCTGTGATTATAACTATTTATAGAATTACTCGTGTGGATATGGACAAAAAGAGCATATTATGGAATGTACTGAAACAGAAAGCTGAATCCCTTCAGATTTCCCTTGAATGTGATACTCTGAAGAATTCTGTTGCTGAGAAGTTAGAAGGAATCACTGTTGTATTACAGCTGACTGCTCTCTGCACTGTTCACTGTTCTCATCAAGATGTGGATGGGTAAAAAAAAAAAGAAACATTTAAAATACTTTTTTAAAATTTTAGTATGTATGTGGGTGCGTGCATACCATGGAATGCATGGGGAGGTCAGGGAACAACGTGGTGGAATGGAGTCAGTTCTCCCGCTTTTACAGGGGCTCCAGGGATGAACGTAGTCAGGTCATTGGGCTTTTAGGACAAGTGCTTTACTCACTGAATCATCTCACTGGCCTGTAAACATTTTTTTTTTTTTCCCTGCATGGGCTTCCTTTAATGAATTTGTATTTACCATTTTAAGAAACTCATTACTCATTTGATTTCTGTGACCTTACGACATAAACTTTGTAGTGAAGTAGGTAAGAAAATTTCTGTTGAGTGTCTACTGAAGGCTAGGTACTGTGCTAAATGTTGCTTCCATCTTAATCTTTACATCAATTCTGTTATACCTACTTTACCAACTAGAAGTTAAAGGGCAGAAAAATTAAGACTTTTTTCTCTTCAGCCTAAATAATTTTTCCCAAGGACACATGATATGAAGATAGCAGAANATACTTATGTACAATTCAGAAACTCATGTGCTTTTGACTATATTTCTTGAAATAAAGCAGAAATTTAGAATGCAGAAGAGGCAGATTTTCTGTTCAGTATCTTTATCTAGATTTTCTATCAAAAGAAACAAGTATAACCTTTTGAAGCCTTACATTTACTGCCACAATTTAGAACAGCTTATGATCACTCTGGACTTTCTGATTGATTCGTAACTAACGAATACAGAGTTAGAAAAGAAGAGATTTTAGGAAAATTATATTAATTCAGATGCCACTGAACTTAGAATTTGAGATAAATTGAAGGAATAGATTATTAGATTCTTGTCCTTTTCTGAAGAGCGTTTGCCACATCAGTTACTAATTACACAGGCATGTCTTCTATCATTATTTCAACCTGGTAATACCAGCATTCAAAGATCCTAGATCAATCCCCACATTACAAGAGTGATTAAGAGGTTAAGATGGGAGGATTGCCACTAGGCCAACCTAGGCTACAGAGTTAGACTCAGTGTGTCTGTATTTTTTCCCCCACCTCCCCACACATACTACAAACAACGGAAAAAAAAGTGGCTTCACCCAATATTAAGAGAATACACTTTAAAAAAAAAGAGAGAATACGCTTAAACATAAGGTTGGTTTGCATACTGACTTTAAATTGGCTTAAGGTTATAGGTTAGTTCTGTGCTTAATTTTGGCTTTATTAAAATATTATGTTGGACTATAACAGAATTCTTAATTCTAATTAATATCTTTTTAAAAATGTACTCATTGCAGCCATAATTTCAAGGACTGTCAAGACACATATAAGAAGAAACCTCCAGTAGTGATAACTTGGATGTCTTTGGATTTTTATACAAAAGTGCTTAAGAGCTGTAGGAGTTTGTTAGGCTCTGTTCAGAAACTTGAACTGGAATTAGTCATTGATAACATGGTGAGGATTTATGATGCTTTGATGTATATGCAAGGTAAGTACAAATAAGTGATAAATTAAACCTTAGACATTGTAGAGATAGGCTTACTGTTTCTGCCTAAAGTTTCAATGAAAAAAATGTTTGCAATATTCAGAATATTTTCAAAATTTCTGTTAGTTAAACTTACTGGTAGTTTATGAGTTTCACATTTATTTGTGTAATATTTTGATTAATTTAGTTAGTAGATATTTATTTGAAATGTTTAAATGTTTTAGTTTGAGAATCTGAAGAATGCTATGATCTGTATAGACAGTTTATAGATGTAGATGTTTTTAAGTCACATCTGGTTTGGTTGGCCTCATGGACTTCAGCATGGCCTAGAAGTATAGCTCAGTGGTGGAGTACATGTTGAGCATGTACAAGGCCCAGAGTTTGTCACAGACCACCCCCCAGTTAAAACAGGATTGTTTATGGCCCTTCGTGTTAAGAATCCTTGTTTGTTGAATGTTGGTTATAATTTTTTATAATTCCACTTGATGTTTTGAAAAAAAGTAAATATGATGAAGGAATAGGTACAATCTATGTCCTTATTGTCTGTCTCTGTAGTAAAAAGTTCATTTGAGGATCACATTCTGGAAGAGTTATGTGGAATGCTCTCACTTCCATGGATTTATTCCCATTCTGATGATAACTCTTTAAAGTTGACCACATTTGCTACTAATCTTCTGCCATTAAGCCAGAGGGTTTGGGATAGTTACTGTAAGTAATCAAAAATTGTCTGATGTATGTAGCTTATTTTGTTGTGTGTAATTGATCTCTGTGTAGAATTTATAATACTTTATCACACATTTTTCAATAATTAAAAAGAGAGTACTTCGAACAGCACAGAAAGGAGTTCAGTATATAAACAGAGAGAAGAGATACTTGCCCTATACCTATATCCTTTCTGTCTGTACAGAATTGGAAATGTATCCTTAAGTATATTTATCTTGAGCTAGGTGTNGTGGCTCATACCTGCCTTCTCAGCACAGAGGACACTGAGACAGCAGGATTGCCATGAGTTCTAGGCCAGCCTAAGCTGACAGAGTGAGTCCCTGTCTTCAAAACAAATCAAAAATGACAAAAATCTTCATTTAAGAAATCTATTAGGACTATGCATAAAAAAGTAGAGAATAATATTCTAAACACTCATATCAACGTCCTACTTCAATAAATAAAAATGTTGGTGTGGGAATGTACCTACCCAGTAGGTAGAGCTGCAGACTAGAGGCTCCAGGTTTCATCCCCAGTGCCCACTAAAAATGGAATGGTGGGGCCCTATAGGCCTGTAATGTCTCAGAACAAAAACCAAAAAAGAATTGTAAGGATTTGGTGAGAGTCCTTTGAGGTGAATGGGGTGGTGCATGCCTGCAGTTCCAGCTCTTGGGAGGCCAAGGCAGGAGAATCAAATTACAAGTTCAAGGCCAGCCTGGGCTACATAGTGAGACCCTGACTCACTATGGAATGAAAGATAAGTAAACAAACCCTTTGATTGTTCTTTGCCAGTTTTATTCCTCTCCTTTTCCTAGAGATAAGTATTATTCTTGCTTTATTTTATTACTTTTATTATATATGTGTTTCTTATATAAAGAATTATTTTCATTTTCACACTTGCATTTTGTTAGTCAATATTGTCTTTATTTTTTAGATAGGCTTTTATGTAGAAGAGGCTAGCCCCAAACTTGACTGTGTAGCTGAGGCTGGCTTCGAACTTCTGATCCTCCTAGGTACTGGTATTACAGACATGTGCCCCAGTGACTGACTGGGTCAGTATTGTATTTATGGGATTTATTCGTGATGATTTATGTAATCTCTCATATTTTATTTATTAATAAGCAACTATAAGACAAACAATATCGGGGCTGGAGAGATGGGTCAGTGGTTAAGAGCATGAGCTGCATGCTCTTCTAGAGCACCTGAGTTTGTTCTCAGCACCATATCAGGAAGCTTATACTGTAACTCCAGCTCTAGGAGGATCCACTGTCCCTAGCCTTCTCAGGGACCTGCATTCACATGCACAGTCCCCACCTCAGTTCATAATTTAAAACAATACAATTAAATCTTTTAAAAGGTAAACATTATCGTGGCATTGATGGACAATTTAGTTGCTTCCAATTGTTGATAATTTTAAGTTGTTGTAATATTTTTAAGTAACTCTAAATCTTCCCAAGGCCTTGATCTTTGAAGTATTGTCCATATACTAGTAGTGCAAGCTTGTGGGAACTTCTTAGAAATAGAGTATCTTCTGCCTGTATCTTCTGTTCCAGGGGGTCTGATACCCTCTTTTGACCTCCACAGAGACCAGACACACACGGCAAACAGACATACATGCAAGGCAAAACTTTCATGCAATAAAAGTAAATAAAAATACAAGATTTTAAAAGAAAAGAAATAGAGTATCTTATGTTCTGCTGGTGGAATATCCTGATTGAGAATCTGAATTTTCATATGCATAGTAGTTAAAGCACTATTTGAAGATAACTACCTGGGAATGAAATTACTAGTCTGTAGGATTTACACATCTCATATTCTATTCTGTTGTACTGCTCCCCAAAGACGCACCAGTTTACATTCTTGCTAGCAGAATAGGAGAATTGTGTTCAGTACTTGATATTACCAGGTTTAAAATATCTTGCTGTTTAAAACAATAAAAATTCAGGGAGATAACTGTCTTAATATTTTTCAATCTGATACATGTGTATTCAATTTGCATTTCCCTAATTACGTAAGAAAGTTGTATGTAAACATTTTTCATATTCTTGCTTTATTTTCTGAGAAGATGTAATTATGTTAGATAGTATATTTACTTTAAATACTAATTTCACAGCATATCTATACAGGCCTGCATGTACGTGGGCATGTGCACGTGCACACGTCTGTAAAATTAACTTTGCTTAATGGCTGGCAAGGTGGCTCAGTGAGTAACTGCCACTGAGCATGATGTCCTAAGTGTGACCCTGGGACCTGTATTGTAGAAGGAAAGAACTAACTCCCACCAGTTGTCCTCTGACTTCCACATAAGCGTTTTGGCACATTTGCCCCCCCCCCCAAAAAAAAAAACAAAATAAGCAAAAGTTTTTAAAGAAATTTTGTTTAATAAAGTTTATTCTTTTTAGCTCCACAGGCACAGTCACAATGTGTGTTTCTTCTGACTCTGTTTCCAAGAAGAATATTCCTCGAATGGAGAACAGCAGTCTATAATTGGGCCCTGATGAGCTCCCATGAAGTAATCCGGGCTAGTTGTGTTAAAGGATTTTTTATCTTACTGCAGCAGCAGAATTCTTGTAACCAAATTCCCAAGATGCTTATGTATGTATTAAGACTTTAATTTGAATATATGACTTGATTGTATAAACCATCTGAGTGTCTCTCTAAGTTATTATTGCAGATTATAAAAGCAAATATTGCTTTTAGCTTGAAAATTATATCTTTCCCTTCTAAGTTTCATCTTTTCCTTCCCTTTGTCTCAAATTAAGGAAATCTAATCCAAACTATTTACTGGGTAGATTTAGTACTTTTTCTTTTTTTCCTCAGAGATAGAGTCAAAGTTGATTCTGACATTGTCAAAAGAGAATTTGCTTCTGTCCTTGGTCAGCTTGTCTGTACTCTTCATGGCATGTTTGATTTAACGAATTCCTCAGTAGAGCCTTTCTTTGAACATGTGGACCTGTTCTGTAAGAACCTGAAAGCCACCCCTCAGCGCGAATGCTCATCTTCTCAAGTTCGAGCTTCTGTCTGCAAGCCATTCCTTTTCTTGCTGGCAGAAAAAACACCTAGTCCTGTAAAACTTGGTGAGTGATCACTTAGGATTAAGCACTTTGGAGTGACACTGGGTATGAGTTTGTTGGAGAGTTGAGATTTCCACACACACTTGGAAGAGCCATGTGTTAGTAGTAAGTTGCGGTTCATTCATGTAGTTGGTAAGTGGTTCTAGGAACCCCCCTAAGTTCTGTAAGATTGATAAGTCTAAGATCCCTCTTAGTTAAGAGATTTTTTTAATTGAAGTTTATTTTTAAGTATAAGAAACAATGATCTACAAAACCTAAAAATGATCATTTGATAACTTAGATTCTAGAATTTATTTTAAATTTAAGTCATTTATTACTTTTATTGAGTATAAAGTAATTTATATTGGTAAATTTGGTAGCTGTAGTGACACATGCCTTTTTAATCCCAGCAGAGGCCGATGATCTCTGAGTTCAAGGCCAGCCTGGTCTACAGAGTGAGTTCCAGGCCAGCCAGCCAGGTTTCCACAGTGAGAACTGTTTTAAAACAAACAAACAACAAAAACAAAATGACCAAAAAAACTAAACAAAAATAAATTGATTAATAAGTTCTAATCTCCTTAAATTATGTGTGCTATGTATGCCTAAATATTGACATATAAGGCAACATGGGATTGTTTTCTGTATCCTATTTGCTAACAGTATTTTTAAGTACAACGTTGATGTGTCAAATTAGAAAATATATACTGTCTCACTTTAGCTTTCATAGACAATCTGCATCATCTATGTAAGCATCTTGATTTTCAAGAAGATGAAACAGAGGTAAAAGCAGTTCTTGGGACTTTATTAAATTTGATGGAAGATCCAGACAAGGATGTTAGAGTTGCCTTTAGTGGAAATATTAAGTATATATTGGAATCTTTGGACTCTGAAGATGGATTCATAAAAGAGGTTGGAAATTTTAAATTAAAACATACAGATTTTTATAAACCTAGCCCGAGAATTTTTCTGACCAATGAATTTTGCTTTTCTAGCTTTTTGTCTTAAGAATGAAGGAAGCATATACACACGCCCAAATATCAAGAAATAACGAGCTGAAGGACACCTTGATTCTTACAACAGGGGACATTGGAAGGTATGCTTGACAGGGTTTGCAATGAAACTTACTTATTTTTGTCACTATCTTATTTGCCTAGCATTAGAGACCAGTTCAGTGGTAGAATACTTGCCTGACGTACATAAATGCCTGCATTTGTTCCTCAGCACTGGGGAAAAAAAGAGGAAATGATGATATAAGATGGTGGAAAAATATGATTCAGCATGTATTTATTTGTAGATCTGCATTAGTTTCAGAGACATTAACTTTATGTTTACCTGTGTTTGTTTTTCTTTTCAGGGCAGCGAAAGGTGATTTGATACCTTTTGCACTCTTGCACTTACTGCATTGCTTGTTGTCTAAGTCGGCGTCTGTCTCTGGAGCAGCGTACACAGAGATTAGAGCACTAGTCGCAGCTAAAAGTGTTAAACTGCAAAATTTTTTCAGCCAATACAAGAAACCCATCTGCCAGGTGAAAGCCAGCATTCAGCCTTTCAGTAGACAATAATAACATTTTACAGGAGTTTAAAAAGAAGTAGAAACCAGGCAAAGTAGTGTGTGTACTGGTAATCTCAGTTACTTCCCGTGGAAGGCTGAGGTGGTGTGGTCTCTTAAGTTCAGGATTTTGAGACCAGACTTGACTTAAGAAATACATGTGTACAAGTCTTATTTTGCTTTTTTAAAGAATTATTTTTAAAACTATATTTATTTAGAACTGAATTGTTGCCATTTGTTGTATTTGATTATGTTAGTCTGAAGATATATGGGTTATATATGAAAGAATATCATAATAATTTGTTAAATTATTATATTCTTGGTAAGTTTNGGGAGTCAACATTTTTTAGCATTTTTAGTGTTGATAAACTCTTTTATATCTTGATATTGTAAACCTGACACTTTGTTTTCAGACAAGTATATTAAACAGTGACTGAAAAGTTAGACCATATTAAAATATTGGTTTTACCCTGTATTTGTGATTATAATCCTTAGCATGATATTAAAGTTTAACTAAGTCTGGTTGCTTTTCTGTAAAATGGAGATTATGACAAAATCCACCTCAGTAAAGTGATTACAAGAATTGAATGAGTCTAACTGTGACAGTGTAGAACTTGATACTGCCCTTTATGCAAGCTTGAAAAGTATTAGTTGGAGAGTNCGGAGGCGTAGTTAGTTAGAATTCCTTCCTTGTTTGAAAACTAAGAAAAATGTTTTTGCTTTAGTTTTTAGTAGAATCTCTCCATTCCAGTCAGATGACAGCACTCCCGGGTACTCCTTGCCAGTCTGCTGAGATGCGAAAACAAGATGTAGCTCACCACAGAGAAGTGGCTTTAAATACCTTGTCAGAAATTGCCAATGTTTTTGACTTTCCTGATCTTAATCGTTTCCTAACTGTAAGTTGCAATGTGTGTGTAGTTGACTTATTTGAAGTTTCAGATTAAATGTTTCATTTGTTTGTTTGTTTTTAAAGAAAAACTTACAAGTACATTTAGGACCATATGGACCCTAGATTTCCAAAATTACATGCTTTGCATGCGTGCGTGCGTGCGTGCGTGCGTGCCTGCCTGCCTGCCTGCCTGCCTGCGTGTGCGTGAGTGCATAGGTCAGAGGACAACCTTGGCTATTGTTGCTCAGGCACTGTCCATCAATTTTGGGGTGAGTAGGTATGGAGGACAGGGCCTGTCACAATGCCCTGGAAATTTGCCAGGTAAGCTTGACTGGCTGGGCAGCAAGCCTTTATCATTTTCTTGTCTCTGATTCCATAGCACTGGGATTACAAACATGTGTCACCATGCCCAGCTTTTTCCTAGGGAATGAACTCAGGTCTTCATACTTACTTGGCATGCTCTGAGCCACCTCACTAGCCCCTAAATTGTGTACTTAATTTTACTTTGATGAGATTATTGCTTACACAGTAAAACTTAAATTTATGTATATCTTTATTTACTATTGTATATATCATATTCAGTGATACCATATTCAAGTTAACTATCTGAGTCTATGTTTTTCATACCACCCTGGGTTCCATTGGTTATTGAAAAACTAATATTTACCCTTAAGAACTTGAATTATAAACTACAGAATTAGTGATATGATCTGCTGTGAATTCAGGTGTCAGACTTTGTAGCATGGGATGGTTTAGGAAGCCTGTGAAATTCATGAGAGTTTAAAGGATGATGAAGCATATTATCTTCTCATTTTTGCCCCAAAGTCAGGCTTATTGTTAATCTTGATAAATTGTGATAACAGTGCATACAGAAGTTTCCCCTACAGTATTATTTCAACAAACTTAAATTGATTATATGTACAAAGAAACAAAGAAAGTGGGATGGCATATTATAAGAACCACAAAATAAAACTCTGAGAAGTAACTAAATGTCTAAATTTAAGCCATTTTCTATAGCCATCTCAATCTAACTAAGTTAAAAGGAATAACATAAAGTATGTCTGTGAAGGCAAACCTGTTTATTTGTNGTTTTGTTTGTTTTCTTTCTTTTTTGGACACAGTCTCATTCTATAGCACAGCTGTCCTTAAATGTGCTATCATCCTGCCTCAGTCTCTTGAGTGACAGGATGTCACACCCCTCAAGCACAGGCTGGATCTTGTTCATTCTCACATCCCATGTTTAGAATAATGACTTACATGGAGTAGTATTCTTAGGTACACGTAGAATAAATAAACAAAACCATAACTATTTTACCTTTGGATTTTGTGTGAAATTAATGAGCTAGACCAAAAATGAAAGTAGATTTATTGCAGTATTAGATGCTAGATGTATTTAACGGTTTTCTGTAATGTTGCAGCATCAGTTCTATAATCTAAAAAATTCTTTTTTTTAATCATTTTTTTCTTTTTTTTTTGTTTTTGTTTTTGTTTTTTGTTTTTTTTTGAGACAAGATTTCTCTGTGTAGCTTTTAGGAGCTTGTCCTGGAACTCACTTTGTAAACCAGGCTGGCCTCGAACTCACAGAGATCCGCCTGCCTCTGTCTCCCAAGTGCTAGGATTAAAGGCGTGTACCACCACCGCCCAGCTTTAATCATTATTTTTATTTTATATGCATTAGTGTTTTGCCTGTACGTATATCTGTGAGGTTGTCAGATCTTGGAATTATAGACAGTTGTGAACTACCATGTGGATACTGGGAATTGAACCCCGGTCCTTTGGAAGAGTAGCCAGTGTTATTAACCTCTGAGCCATCTCTCTAGCCCCTAAAAATTCCTTAAGTTTGCATTTATGGTTATTCTCTACATGCTTATTTTCTAAATGCAGGAAAGGATATATCAGACTTAGGACTTTTACTTTAGAGCGTGCATATGTTTTATCATATACTCATGGGAAATTCGCTTTTGAGTTAGCATACAGTGCAATAGGAATGAAGAATGAATCCAGTCTTCATTACTTTTACATTTCCTTATTGTTCACTGTCTCTTAATGCATATGATAGAAGCTCTGTGCCATTGGTACCTTGTCTGTTTTGTTCATTGCTGTGTATACAGGGCCCGAATCATAGTAATATCAGTGTAGTATAGTGAAGTGAGTGAATGGCAAGGCTGAATACAAGTATGAATCCATACATGACTTCATGTGGCATTAAAGAATGTTTTTGTGGACAGCTTATTTGAATAGTTTATCACCCAGACAAATGGACTTTTTGATAATTATTGTGCTCTTTTTCAGAGGACATTACAAGTTCTACTGCCTGATCTTGCTGCCAAAGCAAGCCCTGCAGCATCTGCTCTCATTCGAACTTTAGGAAAACAATTAAATGTCAATCGTCGAGAGATTTTAATAAATAACTTCAAATATATTTTTTCTCATTTGGTTTGTTCTTGTACCAAAGATGAATTGGAACGTGCCCTTCATTATCTGAAGGTATTTGAATATTTTTATGTGTTTTATCCTTTTATTTAAGTTAACATTATTGGAAAAAAACTATTGTAACATTATAATGTAGGAAGGACAGTGAGTAATTTATAGATTATAAGAATATATATAAATATTATTGTGTTAAATAATCATTGTNTTCGGAGGATTGTAGATAGAATTGTTCTTTTGATATTTTCTTTGATTGTTTACCATAATGGGATAAAATAGTCATCCTTTCATGGATGAGGTTCTTACATAGTTTTATTTTAGTAATTTTGTGCTGATTACAGTTATGTTAGCTGATAATGTACAAGTAATTATAGGAAGAGACAACTACGTTTAACTGTATGCTTGTGTTTGGTTTAGTTACTTGCTACTCTGATTATAATATGATTATTATCCTGCCTACTTTTTAAATTATTAATAATTTAATGGGTCTGGAGAGATGGCTGAGTGGTTAACAGGACTTGTTTTAGCAGAGGACCTGGGTTCAGTTCCCAGCACCCACATGGCAGATCATATCTTCCTGTAACTCCAGGTCCAGAATCTGCTGCCCTCTTCTGATCTCTGTGGCACCAAGCACCCATGTGCACGTACATACATAGAGGCAAAACACTATAGACATGAAAAGTAAATAAATAAATCTTAAAATTTTAGTGTGTATGTGTGTGTGTGTGTGTGTGTGTGTGTGTAAGAGATAGAAACAGTGCATGAGTGCTTATGGGCCACTATGCATGTGTAGATCAGACAACAACTTTTGAGACTTTATTCTCTCATTATGGGTTTAGGCTGTTAGGTTTGCATGTCTTGCTAGTTTTTAAGCTTAAAATTATAAATTAAAATTATAAATTGGGCTTCTTTTTGATTTTACATTAACAACAATGTCTTTGAGGAATGTAAGACCATGGAAATAGAAAACTTTAATTTTATTTTTCTCTAAGAGACAGCAGATCTCTTTTCACTTTAGAAATAATGACTATTAATTTGTTTTCATTCATCTCGAGGACGTTAACTGTGTGGAGTAGAGACAGACTGATAATATTTACGGAGTTCATACTATGTGTCAGAAACTTCTCTGTCCACATACTGTCTGAGTCATTTCAGTTATTTAACAAGATGGAGGTAGTACAGCTTATCTCCTGCACAAAAAGCTTTAGACAAGATTTCAGATTTTTCTTTGCTTCTTTTTTTTGTATTTTGAAATATTTGCATATACATAATGACATATCTTGAGGATGAGACCAAAGTCTAAACACAGAATTCATTCATGTTACTGTGGACCGATAGCTGTAGAC
>LZPO01076093.1:9389-30846 GCA_001675575.1 Neotoma lepida
TAATATCTAGCATTGAGTGAAGCAAGCTCACACATCGGCCTTGATGTGGGGGAGACACATGAAGAGGTGGTGAGGGCTCAGGACTTTCCATAATCTCCCTATGGAGAGGAGGTTACCTGGGTCCCACAGGTCTCACCCTATACCTTCTCCCTGAGAGAGCTCCACCACTTAGAAATCAGGAAGTGGGAGAAAGAATAAAATGTTATATTTGGGATATAAATTAACCCTTTAATTTTCAGATTCGGTTTCTACAAATGCAGAAATCGATAGAGTTATTCATTTAAGTTGTAGGTGTATTGTGATTTTTTTCTCTTCTAAGTCCTCCCACTTCATGCTGAGATTGCATTTACTCCCAGCATAGTGTAGGCAGCATTTGAACAACAAGCTCTCTGGATAACTGAATATATCAACTGAAGAGAGATGACCGGCCTTTTTGCATTTCTGCTCTCATTACGTTGCTGTTCAAAACAGTTTCCTGTCTTCTCTGCTCCTCGAAGAGCTTGCAGCCTTCCACCTCACTCCTTCCACCTTCTCCAGAGATCATGACATTCAAATGTCTTGGTGCCTTTCACTGGGCTGTGTGTGCTGGGGAGCACTGGTACAGGGTCATTGCAGATACTCAATTACTGCCTGTTTCTCTTCTGGTGATTAACTACTTGAATGCAGAGGGGTCAAAATAAGGTAGTAAAGGGCCAGTGGTTAGTTTAAAATCATCCCTCNCTCTGGAAGTTTGTTTGTCTGAGACCTCATCCCTTTTCCCAGCTCCGTAGACCACTACCCAACAAGGCAGATATAAGACTGTCTCATACCAGGAGAGCTGGGTTTTTCAAGCAGGGCCAGCGTGTACCTTAATTCATTACAGCAAAAGAAATCATACACCCAAAGTGAGCATTTTATCTGGAGGACCAGTCTGGTCTAATCCTGCGTCTTCACCACANGTGTCTGAATTTGTGTATCCAACCTTCAGAAGTTGTGTGTGTCATACCAAGGCAACCAGAATAAACCACCAGAAAGAACTAAGCCTTTAAATGTCAAAATCAGTTCTTCTTACAACTCAGAAGACTGGGAGTCTGACACCCAGGTGCTAGGAGGNTTGGAGTCTCAGGGGATGTTCCNCTCCTCTCCCTAGCTGCTAATATAGGTGCAAATCCTTGGAGTTAGTGCCTGAATTTTAGAACAGACCTCTAGTGCCTTCCTTTGTCTGATCTCTGTTGTCAGTGGCAATCTTCCATGAAGGCACAAATCTTATTGAATAGGGGCCCATCCTATTCCAGTATGGCCTCATCTTAACTAACTATACCAGTCAAGAGTCTCTTTCCAAATAAAGCCCCATCCTGAGGTACTGGGAGTTTGGGCTTCAACACAGAATTTTGGGGAAACACGATTTAGCCCATTCTACCCTGGGTACTCAGCTCATCATCCTGTTGAACTACAGTTGTCAACTACGAACCACAAGGATGATGCTGATACTTATCCACTCCAAGACAGCTACAGAGCTAGCTGTTCCTGACTGANGTCCACTTTGCCTTTTCTTTACTGCCCATGAAGAAGGAATAGACAATAGATACAAATTATAAAAAAATATTCAGTAGATACGAATGCCATACGGAGTCTGTAACTGCTCTGAAAAGGAGGATCATCACCACCTACAAAGCCACAGATCAGAGACATGCTATCTACAACAAATAACCGTGGAAAAGTGCTTTGGACAGGTTCAAGGTCCTATGGACACTGACTGACTGACTGAGATACCACACGGTTATCTGAGTAATTCATCATGAGCTGACTGTTGTCATAGTCACTAAATTGTAAATGGACAGTCACAGTAACAAGTGTTGATCATCCTAGAAATAGTGACTGGCAACCATCTTCACATGCCATGACAGTAGAACATGAACTTGGCGTGGGTGGGTTTGAGAGACACATGGCATAAACTGAAATTCTAATGGTTGTTTCTGTCCTCAGATGCCCTGGAGTCCCCATGTGTGTGTCCTCCAGCATTTGGTTGATTCCACCTTGGAAGACCAGGACCGAGAAGCTTCTTTGGAGACCAACCCTTGGCTCCTGGGGTNACTTGTATTACCCATGGACATTGCTCTGACTTCCTAGTTGCTTGTGTTCCTTTGACACAGGAGGAGACATTCAAGGATCCAGAAAGCCAGCTCTTTGCCTCAGGTCAGCAAAGCCTTAGATAAAGCCCATAGTCAGAATCCTCCTGAAGGTGCAGGCTGAAGCTATGTGCTGTGTGAGTTTGCCTGAAATCCCAGCCATTCTTAGCCTTTCCCCGCTTATGTATGCATTCTGATCATTTCTCATCTCTCAGTGTCTATGGATGCAGGTTCTTGATGAACTACCACGCCACACCAGTGTTTCTCAACCTGTGGGTCATGACCCCTCTGGGAGTCGAATGACCCTTTCATGGGGTCACATAAGACCATGGAAAACACAGATATTTACATTACAGTTCATAACAGTAGCACAGTTGCAATTATGAAATAGTAACAAAAAATAATTTTGTGGTTGGGGGGTCACCATAGCATGAGGAACTGCATTGATGGGTCACAGCATTAGAAAGGTTGAGAACCACTGCTTCGCACAATACCCAACTTCAAGGCTTGCTTCTGTACAAACTCACCTGTGACATCCTTTGTCTTACCCAGAATGTGGGGATCGTGGAGATGGCTTCTCATGAAGGTGAGTTTCCTGTCATTATGTGCAGCATGAGACATGGATGTGGTAGACAGCCATTAGTGCCTCGGCAAAATTCTTGAGTCATTTTAACAAACTTCAAANGATTATATATTTATATATAACTTACAGGAAATGAAATATTTGCTTACTAAAATTGAGATGTGATTTGCCTTTTTTGGGGAAAAATTATGGGAAGCAATTCTTTTTTGAGATCTTCATTTTATTTTGACATTTTCCAGCATGATTCAGAGACGACTCATTATAAAGGGTCCATCACATCCCCATCAAGGTGAGAGATGACACAAAAGGAATGCCTCATGGCAAGAAAAATTTATTTTTAAAGTAAAGTTTGATTTTTCAAAGCTCTCACAGCATACAAATGAAATTCCCCTTCCACTTGGCTATCATAATATTCACATAAAATTACAATAAGATGAATCATCCACATCAGTCAGAAATCCACAATTTTTAGATCTCATACAATACCTCTGATAAGATAATGCATAGGGAAAGGATATAATTGAGGTAGCAGGCAGGACTCTGCCTTTGATCAAAGTGACAAGACCCTCCCACTGCAAATACTGGGCCCATTGTTTCCCATCCTCATCCCAAACATATTTCAAAGACACATTCTTAACTTACTTTAGTTGTATGGAGTATCCATGTGACAGAAGAGGGTGACCTTGTGATACATATTGGTTTCACAAAGCAATGCGAGTATAGCAAACAAGGTGATGAATGAAATACATTTGGGAGAAAATATGTGCTAAGCCAAGTCTGAGCCCCACAGAGAAGCATCAGGATCTGTGATGTCCTCATTGAGAGGATGCTACATAGGGATGGCCTGAAGCTTTTGGGTCTGCTCACCTTCTGTGCAATAGGTTTCCATTTTCTTCTGTGAGTGTCCNGAGGATAGTTGTTATCACACAGTCATTTCTGGTCATGGGCTGTGCCCAGAAGGCAATGAATGTGTCACTCTAGGTTGGAGCACTAATGGCCTGAGTGGAAACTTGTTCAGAGGTAGCTAATGTCGATGCAAAAGCACAGTTCTCACCTCAAGGGAAATAAGAATAGGTTTGTTCTGGAGCCAAATACAAGGGGCTACAGTCTTTGAACACAGATTCTGGTTACTGCAAACACCGTATTCCAATATGGTAACAGCTGCATGAAGTTTTTACAGTAATAGAACATCATTAATCAAAGTATTTAAAAGGTATGTTGGTAGAAACATCAGGTAGGTGGGTTGCAGCAAAGCAGGCAAGTCTCTGCTCTACACCTCGAGTGCTATTTGAGGACACTCTTATTCTTCGGCTTGGCAGAAACCTAATTCACCTAGTAACCATAAGGATGGTGTTAAGCTTAGTACAGAGATGAGCATGAATGGCTATTAAGTGGGCTAAAGATAGCCCAAGGTATTTCGGCTCCTGACTTGCAACATTCCATGCTCCACAATCACATTTCTAATCAGTCAATCAGTCTTGTAGAATTTTGGCTCAGGTGTGGCTTTTTTTCTAAGAAATTTGGTTCACACTTTTATTCTGCCAGTGTGCTTAGAAACCTCCAAAGCTGTGGTCAGTCTGTTGGCCCAGATATTCAAGATGGGAATGTGATGGGTGTAGGCCTACTTGATGCCTATGACAAGCACACAATGAGAGTAAGTACAATAAAGTTTTATCCAAGTGAGCAGCATTTCACTTGGGCAGGAGGAATATCCATTAGTGGTCCATTGCAGAACATAGTGGCTATAAGTAATAATCATGATGTCATATATATATATATATTAAAGTTGCTAAAATATTTTAAGTATTCCTACCAGAAAAATGAATCTTAAAGGGTCTTATTAATTGAAAACACCAGGCCAGTTATGAGGTAAATTCTGAATG
Source organism: Neotoma lepida (assembly GCA_001675575.1). Taxonomy (NCBI): domain Eukaryota; kingdom Metazoa; phylum Chordata; class Mammalia; order Rodentia; family Cricetidae; genus Neotoma; species Neotoma lepida. Next base: position 13,964 of record LZPO01076093.1, read on the forward strand.
ATCAGAGAGACAGAACAAGCCACAGCCAACCTCACCTTGCCAACTCCTCAGCTGATCTTGTTTCCTCAGACTGCAGGCTTCTGAGTCCTCATCCAAATGAATCTCAGCTCAACTGCTGCTCAAAGCCTGAAAGCTTAAGAGGGCCTCTAGCTCCTGGTACTCACACCTTATATACCTTTCTGCTTCCTGCCATTACTTCCTGGGATTAAAGGCATGTGTCCTTTCCAAGCAAGACATGAGATCTCGAGTCCTGGGATTAAAGGTGTGTGCCATCATGCCTAGCTCCGTTTTCATTGTGGCCTTGAATCCACAGAGATCTGGATGGATCTTTGCCTTCGGAATGCTAGGATTAAAGGTGTGTGTGTGTCACCATTTTCTGGCCTCTATGTCTATCTAGTGGCTATTCTGTTCTCTGACCCCAGACAAGTTTTATNAGGGTACACAATATTTTGAGGGACACAATATATCACTATNGATGGATATTCATTTAGCTTAATTTAATACATTTGCAATGCATAACTATATAAAATATCACATTGTAGATATAATGATTGCCAATGACAATTTTTGAACAATATTTACTGTGTTAGGCTCCTAAGAGAATGGCCCCCATTGCCTGAAATGGAGGATGGTATTTGTTTACCATCTTCTAGCCATATAAAAATATTTTTTATAATTGAAATTTTTTTCATAGAATATATTTTGATCATGATTTCCCCTTCCTCAACTCCTTCCGGATCCTCTCCATGCCACCTCCCTACCTATCCAACTTCATGTTCTCCCTCTCTCTCTCTTTCTCTCTCTCTCTCTCAAAACAAAACCAAAATAAAACTCCCAAACAAAAATGAAAATCAAAACACACAAACAGAAAAACAATAAGATAAAAAAATACCAAAANAAAACATCCACATAAACAAAACAAAACACAGAGTTCATTTTGTGCTAGTTGTGTGGCATGTGGCTTGCCTTGGAGTGCAGTTGATATATCCAGTGATATTTTATTAGAAAAAAAACTATTTTTTCCCTTTCTCAGCAGGCATCAATTGCAAATAGCTTCTTGGTTAGGTGTGGGATTTTGCATTCACTTCCCCCTTCTCAGTGCTTGGCCCCTGTCTGCTTGAACTTTTGCACGTCTTGTGTGTGGTACCTTAGTCTCTGTGAGTTCATATGTACATCAATACTGTTGTGTCTGGAAGGCATTGCTTTCTTGGAGTCATTTGTCACCCTTGAGCCTTGAGGAATAGGATTTGAGGAAAATATCCTATTCAGGACTGAGGACTCCAAAGTCTCTCATTCTCTGTACATTGTCTATTTGTGGGTCTCTGTGTTAGTTCCCATCTACTATAAGAGGAAGCATCTCTGATGATGGCTAAGTAAGGCANGGATCCAGAGGTATAGCAATATGTCACTAGTGGATAGTTTCTTGCTATGTTCCCTTAGCATAATAATAGTAGTAGGTTTTCTCCTAGTCCTAGGCCCAGGACCTATCTCAGGTTCTTGGCTACTTTAACAGCATTAGGTATGGGTTCCATCTTATGTACTAAGCCTTAAGTCCAAAAAATAAAAATAAAAAAGTGGTTCGTTACTCCCCACTATTATATCTTGCAGGCAAGTTGCTGTTGTAAGTTACAGGGTTTGTCGCTGGGTGATATTGATGATTGTCTTTTTCCTCCTGTATCATTGAGTGTACCTTCTAGTGCCAGAAATGCTAGTCAGTAGGAGTGAATATTCTAGTTAGTCACTAGGTCCACTTTTTGATGTTCTGTGACATAAGTATTGTCTTCAGTAATAGGACCCTATCATCAGATTGTNGAGAGCAACAATAGTCTTTGAAATAGCCTGTGCTATTTGGGCTCTGTCTTACTCACGGTTTCTATTGCTGAGACAAAACACCATGACCAAAAAGCAAGTTGGAGAGTAAAGGGTTTATTTGGCTTACACTTCCATATTGCTGNTCATTATTGAAGGAAGTCAGGACAGGAATTCAAACAGGGCAGAATCCTGGAGGCAGGAGCTGATGCTGAGGCCATGGAAGTGAGCTGCTTACTGGCTTGCTTCCCCTGGCTTGCTCAGCCCACCTTTTTATAGAACCCAAGACCACCAGCCCAGGGATGGCACCACCCACCATGGACTGGGCCCTCCCCCATTGATCACTAAATGGGAAAATGCCTTATAGCTGGGTCTCATGGAGGCATTTCCTCAACTGAGGCTCCTTCCTCTGATGACTCTAGCTTGTGTCAAGCTGACACACAAAACCAACCAGTACAACTGGTCCCTTGTCAACTTGACACACAAACACATCACTATTAAGCCACGACCTTCCTTTCTTACTCATCCCCAAGATCTCACATTAAAATCACAAATAATTTTAAAAGTCCTATAGTCTTTACACATTCAAACACATTAAAATTTCATTCTCTTTAAAATATCCAATCTTTTTTTAAAAGTTGAAGACTTTCATGTGTGGGCTCCTTTAAAAATCAAAATTAAATACCTCTTCAAGAGGGAAGAGCCAGGCTACCGTCACAATCTGAACCATGCAAAACCAAACTCCCACAGTATAAATAACTCAATGTCCAATTATCTGGGATTCACTCCCGATCTTCTAGACTCCTTCAAAGGGCTTGGGTCACTTCTCTGGCTCCGCCCTCTGCATCACACACAGCTCATCTTCTAGGCTCCCNCTGGTTCCACTCCACTGCTGCTGCTGTTCTTGGTGGTCATCCCATGGTACTGGCATCTCCAAAACACTGGGGTCTTCTGCTGCAACTGGGCTGCACTTTCACCACTAGCCTCTCACAGGCTCTCTTCATGGTGTCAAGCCTCAACTTCTTTGCATGACCCTTTCAGTCCTGGGCCTTCAACAGCCACTGNGGCTGTAACTTCACCACTGGCCTCTCCTGGCCTCTCATAGTAACAAGTCTCAGCTGCTCTCCATGGCCCCTTCATACCTTCAAAACCAGTACCACCTGGATGACTCTTACACATTATCAAGTCCAGCTGCCAGCACAAGGTACAACCTTGGCTTCCTCTGTGTGCTCCTCCTCTCTGTGCTCTCAGAAAAAAACTTCCCAGAAGATTTCACCTCAGTGACGCTGGTCTCTTCTAGGCACTGTTAATTTCTTAGCTCTAACCGACCAGCATCAAGGATCCCAGCAAAGCAAAGTTTTGCTTTAGTAATTCTGGTATCTTGTTAATCACAACTGGTTCTTCAGCCCCAGCTAACCAGAACCACAGAACCTTAACTCAGAATAACAAATGNCCCTGATAGTCTTTAANCTTCCCTCTGAAANTTCACAAGCCAGGCCTCCATCCTCTGCACTGCTCTCANCATTCTTATCTTCCAAGTTCCCATAGGACATCNNACAGAGCTCTTAACACTCAATNGCTCTTCTAGCCCAAAGTTCCAAAGTAGAGCTCTCAGCTACTTCTCCAGAACCATGTCTACCAGTGTGATGCCGTACTTCCTGCCATGATGATAATGGGCCTCTGAAGCTATAAGCAAACCCCAATTAAATGCATTTTTTAAAATAAGAGTTACCACTGTCATGGTGTCTCATTACAGCAATGAAACACTGACTAAGACAGAGAGAGACTTTGCAACTAACACAGGCCTAAGCTTGGTATGGCAAGTGATTGGCCCTGGACTACTTTCTGTGTGGGGGGGGAGGTGGCCTTGGGAGGACACGGGATAGCATAAGCAAGGCTGACTTTTACACAGAAATACTGGTTGTGTGTCTTACCAGGTAGGGTGGCTGGCAGAAGAGAGCTTATAGAAATGCGCAATGGATTTGTGATACATTTGTAGCATTTTGGACAAGATATCCTGATTTCACTCTCCACCAATCTAACTTTCTTTAAATATATTTTTGCTTTTGCAAAAAGTCTTCTGGAAGGGCTTGTGGATAGGAGTTCACAGTCACACTCTTTTCCTGATTTTCTTTTCATTCTCATGTACGTGGAGACTCCTAATCCCAATGAAAATAGAATACAGCTGTTGGGGACTTGTCTATCGCCCACAAGAATCCCCCAATGATGACTGACTCTGCGACAACATGCCTAGCAGCAGCCTCAAGTCTCAAATAGAGGAGCAGACTTCTCAGGGCTATAACCCTGCAAAACTCTTTGTTGTGGGAAAACTTGAGGTTTCAGTTACCCATAATGCACTGTGGAGGAGCCATGCTTGGAAAGCCTGCCCCTACCCGGTGTAAAGCAAAAAATAACTTCCATGTTCTCTCCAAGAAAATAGCGTCTTTTGTTAAAAAACTGTATATCGCTGATCAGTTTAATCTCCCAAGACTGAAGGCGTGTGTGCCTGCCATTTTGAGTTAGGAAAATAAATGCANTTCTCATGCACTGTGGTTTGGCCCACACCGGTCTAGGGGAAGCCACCAAGTTACGGGCTCTGGAGACACACAATCACGCGCACTCCTTCCCAGATTGTTTCCTCTGAATACTGAACAACTCCCATGTTATTTTTCTTCATATGACTCTGTTTCTGCATCATTCCAGAGGTTTCTGATGTATGTTCTTCCTGGAGTTAGTCCTTCCCTACGNGAGCCAAGCCTCTTGTCTGACTTTGCCTTCCAGAGAGGGTGGAAGCTGAAAGTGCCGGAAGGCTAGGGTGTTTTTCTGTGAAAAGTCTGAACCCTGAGAATACTGAAGAGCTCAGAGGATGCGACAGGATGGTAGACGGGAGAGGACACAGGCTAAGGGTGGCCCCAGAGTGGCTTGCTCAGGGAGATTGGGCCCAGCTCTGGAAACAGCTCTTGGACCCTAGACCAGGGATGGATGCAAATCACTCTACAGCTCTACGTGACGTAATTCCATCCAGTGCTGGGCCCCACTAGGTCCTTCACTGTTCCCTGTGCTCAGGAGGTTGAAACTCTCTGTACTATCTCAGCGCTCAGGCCCCAGGTAATGTGCACTAGGAGAAGAAAGGTATACCCTTATCTTAGGGGTCCTATTTTACTTTCTGACAGAAAATTTATATACATTGTAGAAGTTATAAAAAATTAGTTTTCTCAAGTGGAGTCTTACTGGATATATTAACTATACTTCAGGGTGGGTCCTATGAGCAGCAGTAGATGGCCAAAGCAAAGTGAACTCAATGGAATTCTTGTAGACTTTTTGTCTCATATTTTTTTATTTGGGCTTTTCTTTTCTTACTTTTTTTTTTGTCTTATCAGTCTTTTGCTTGTTATTATGGTTTCTAGTTTTGTGTTTCTTGTGGGTTTTTTTGAGAGCAGTTGTTTGTTTTGTGTTTTAAAGAGAGAAACAAAAGGTACAGGGATGGGTGGGTGGGGAGGTGGGGAGGGTCTGGGAGGAGTTGGGAGAATGGAAAACCATGATCAGAATATATTGTATGAAAAAAATTAAATTAAAACATTAGCTGTTAAACTTGGAAAAACTTTGAATATTAGTGAATGATTAAAATTGCCCATAATTTTCTCCTCAGAGGCAGAGATTCTTAATGTAAAGGTGTATTTCTTCCTATTCTATTTTTTCTATGCTCAAGTATATGAAAATATATATTTCTTCATAAGTGAGGTCATTGTTGGCACATAATTCTGAATCCTTTCTTCACATAATATTAGAGGAGAAACTGTTTTTCATTCATTAAATAATAAGTACTACTAATGGATAAATGCTGTTCCATTACATGGCTTTAATCAACCCGCCCTCTACCACTCTGTNTGACTATTTCAGGTATGCAGAGCATCTCACCAAGACCCTAAAGTCTATGTAACAGGAGGTGAGATGAGTCAGCCAGACAGCACTTCTAGGAGGGACTGAGTCCTTCCTGCACTGTTAGGCCACAGCAGCAAGGACAGTTCTCACAAACAGCAGTGTCTCTTTCATGGTGCTGTTTGCCACAGGCAGTGGCTTTGTGCTATTGAGGAGGTCTGAAAGAAGGACCTTAAGGCATCCCTGCTTCCTGTGACTTTGTAAGACTTGGGCAGTAAGTTAAACCCNGAAAGGCTGGATGGACATCTCTCTTTGTATCTTTGGGGCCCTGCTAACCCAGTGAGAGTGATTGTACATTCATAATGCAAATGGGAGTAATGGAGATATTGTTCTGTATGCTGTGAATATGTGTTGCTTTGATTGATTGATAAATAAAATGCTGATTAGCCAGTAGCCAGGCAGGAAGTATAGGTGGGAATAAACAAACAAGGAGAATTCTGGGAAGAGGAAGGCTGAGTCAGGAGACGCCAGCCGCCTCNGAAGGAACAACATGTCTGTAGACCGGTAAAGCCACAGAATACGTGGCAAAACATAGATTAATAGAAATGGGCTGAATTTAAGTATAAGAGCTAGTCAGTAATATGCCTGAGCTAATGGCCAAGCAGTTGTAATTAATATAAGCTTTTGAGTTATTAATTTNTAAGTGGCTGCGGAACNGCTGGGTGGGCTGGACTGCTCGGGGCCTGGCGGGACCCAGACAAAACATTCACCTACATGGGAGCACTTCACGGTGCACGCAACCATCTGCTCAGTAACCATGCCTACATGAATCCAAAGACCTGACCAAATGAAAAGAACTCTGAGAGGAACCACATCAGCATCCATGGAGTGGTGTTGAGAGATCACTGATCACATGAGTCAGGAATTACAGAGAGGTGAATGCTGGTGCTCAGTTCACTTTTGATTCAATCCCAGGTCTCAGCCCAGGGCTGATGACGCCCATATTCAAGATGGGCCTTCCTTTCTCAGGAAGGAAATATCTTCTTGGAAACATCCTCTGAGGTGTACGCAGAGGTGTTTTCATGGTGATTATAAATCCAATCAGGTTACTAGTGAAGATTAACTACCACAATGGCATCAAGTTTCAGGGAGACACAGTTTTATCCCCTAAGATCATTTTGTGTACATTGCTGTCCCTTATAGGATAAAATTGCATAGGTTTATTTTGGGGTAAAGTCCTTTAAAGAAATATCTTCACATCTTGTTTAGATGTTCTTATTGTTCATACACAAGAAAAGTCTCTCCATCAGAAGATCCAGAGTCAATGAGACGATCAGTCTTTTTGTCACAAATGGCATCTTGGAACGTTCTCTGTCCNTGTCTGTGCTTAGGAATGACGGGTGTCTGTGTAGCTTATTCTCAGCCACACTCGGCAGAACGCTGGAGCACCTGGGCTTTTATTGTAAACTTTTAACACAATGATGATAAAAACTAGTTCTATCAAAGCATGTAATTATTTCTCCCTCATTCGGTATCATGAGTTGCAGGCATGTTTCTCATGTTTCTGTCAATTTCAACTTCCTGGGCTTTCAGCATTCACTCTTTCTGAGTATCACCCTTCTCTCCCCACCTGTCAATGTGTCACACCCAAACCCATCGTACTGAACACCTGCTCTCCTTCACATAGAAGACCACTCTCTTCACAGATGACTGCCATACACTCTTGGGTGAGGGCTTGGGAGAGAACTGGAAATTGGATTCTGAACTCTGAGTCCAAAGAACATCTGTAGGATCCTGGGGCATGATCAGAGGCCACTGATCATTCAGCCTGTGGCCATCCAGCAGCCTCACATGTTTTTTTCTCCTCTGTGCTTTGGACAGAGGCTCGTGCAGAACACACAGGGCAAACTGATCCTCCCTCTGGAGGAAGAAAACCCACNAGCACTTCTCTTCCCATTCTCAACCAAGCCAAGTTTTTCTCTGCATCCCATGCTTTCTGCACTGGAGCCCAGGAAGGTGCATTTAGATGATTGTGACACTTCTTCATTGCAGCATTAATTNGGAGAGGCCCCTNATCCCTTTANCTTCCATCTCCTCCTCCTCCCATAGGAGAGCCCTTGCAAATGTTCCTGTTGTGCTAACTGGAAGAGCAGGAGGATGGCCCACCGTGCTGATCCTGAGACAATCTAACAGCTTGCTTATGCATCTATTTGGCTTGGATGGAAAATTAGAAGAGCTTTAATCTGCTACCGGCATCAAGCAGGGAAGCACTCCCCGGAGTGAGGAGTTAGGCACATCACAGCAGGCTCTGATGAGGGTGGCTGCTGCNGTGTCAGGGCTGGCANTNGCCTGGCAGCAAAGAAGGTGCATGCTCTCATAAAAAGGGCACGCTATGTTTGAGGAGGGGTGGNTATCTTCANACTGAGCCATCCCAGAGCTCAGTAGTTTCAGAATGGAAAAATACCAACAGGGATTTTTTTTTTAAAATCTGGGTGCCCACATCAGAGTGGGTAATTGAATTGAGGTCTTTAAATATGGACACATAATGCAGTTNGGTCAGATGAGCACTTTGGATTTTAGTAATTAGTAGCTAGGGGTTTGATGAAGTGTAGGAGGGAGGAGGGAAGAAAGTCTATTTTAGGAGATTGGAGTGATAAGGCCTTTGCGTGTTTTTATCAGTTCATGTAGAATTTGACATATGGTAAACAGGAAAAGATAGTATTTAAAAACCCCATAAATACACAGGGTTGGGGGAAAAAAATCCTAGCAAAGCAGAGAATGGAATGCCTGCCAGCCCCACTCCCCTGCCTTCAACGCTAGGGTAATACAAAAGGGCTGCATGTCATTGTGAGAACCAGATCCAGCAATATAGAGAGCTCCTGTATACCACATTAATTAATTCAGCCCAGTTGTGCCCAGTCCTCCAGACCCCGTCGGCGTCGCCTACTGGTCTCTATATTTAGAACCCCTAGCCCCAGGAGCACGACGGGCTCCAGGAGGAGCCAAGTTTTCGGTTGACTCGATTTGGCACATTCCTTTTTTTTATGGCTTTCTGTCAAAGCCCTCAAATTAATGCAATGTTCTGTTGACTGTTTTGTTTCTTAATGCAGTGAAGCTGTCTTGAAATCAGAGTCAGATAGAGCTTTTTAGAAACTCACATTGACATCATAATCGTATCATAATAAAACTGTAATGGAGCCTCATAGCTGTGCACGGACACGTCTACTGTCAAGGCAGGTATTAAAAGAGACTTTTATGTAACGTTTTAACATAATTTTTTTACTGAAACTTTTTTAAATGTCAAGGCAAACATAGTCATCATAGATAGATGACATTTGCCTCCGTCACTAAAAATTATAAAAAACAAACAAACTAAAAATTAAATATTTGAGTAGCCTATCTCCCGTTAGACATCTGGTAATCTGTCCCAAGGTTTGACATTGGGGGCCTTTTCAGAGGTCTTATTGAGAAATTAACTGGTATTTGATGAGAGAATACTTTAAAAAGCTGAAAGTATTAAGAAAATATTAAACCCAGAACAAAGTATTTTTGGTAAATGAGTAATAATGGCAGTGTAAAATAGTTCGCTTTGGCTGGAGCTAATTCAGCATTACCGGAAATTCTGCCTATAGATCTTCCAAGCAGAAGTTTCCGTCATTCTTCAAGACAGGAAATTGTACCACAATGAAATATGGAAAAGAGGATTTTAGTTTTAGTGTTAGCCAAATTATGTTACAGGGTTGCACTGGCGCTCAAACACGTCTTCATACGTATACATACANATATGTGTGTGTACGAAAAAGGCCCGGCCAAGTTGGCACCAAAAGCAGACTCACACTCAACATTTCTTGATCTAACAGGATTCCAGCCTTTGTCCTCCAACCAGTTTNGTTGCTTTTTCATAATCTGGAAGGAGTTGCCCGAGTGTTCTGTCCCTCTTATGAAGTNTTTGGAGTGTGACTGATACTCACAGCTGCAAGTGTGCATTGTCTAGGGACAGTCAGGTGGGAATTGTCGAGGGACAGCCTGAACCAGCGGATCCAGACCTAGGGTCCCAGTGCTACTTAGTGGTCAGGGTCTAGGCTGGGTTGTTTGCAGATTCTTAGCTTCTTGTTTGAGAATGAAATAGAAGCCCCCGCTGACTGCAATGCATCGAAGATTCATTATTCAGTATAATGTTCAAAGCAAAGCCACAGAGAAGGTCAGGATAGACTTCTAGATATTAGCAGGCTGGAAGAGCTAAGATGCTGCCTGCTTAGAGCTTCCTCTGTGGCACTCATGAGAGGAGTTTGTTCACTAATGGGCATCGTGAGGGTAGTTCTCTGTTTTCATTGACAGATTAGGTCATACAATCAATTTTCTACTGTGCATGTTCCTTCCCATAATGTATCTGATATTAATTATATGTGTGCCCAATTATGAATAGGCATAAAATTGTAAATAGGGGATTCTCTACCAAAGTTTACTTGAAGACAGTTTCTCCATATTGTGCATGTACTGAAAACCAGTCTGAACCAGACTGATCCCCTACCTTCACCCAGATTCATTCTGGAATATATTTGAATAGAAACTCCACAAAAAAGAGTTCTTGATGGTGTCAAGGGGAACTGGAACTTATCTCATTGCTTAGAGGGGAACATGAATAGCCAAAATCAAGTGATGACTCAGTTTGTTAAACTGTTCCCCATGTTTTCCAGGCTGCAAACTTCCTGGACACTTTGTTGGGTTTTTCATGCACTGCCCATGCCTCGATCTACACCTTTCTCAGTGAGTCATATCTNTGGCCCACACTGTGTGCGCAGGCATGCAACTCTTACTATCATTCTCAAATGGTTCGTATGGCTATAACTAGGTTAGTTAAACATTTTATTCATTGCTCATCATCTCTCGGTAAGAATTGCAGTGTCCTCTNACCTATTCTGTGGTTTCACTTTGAATAAAGGCTCTTTGCTATTTTGCAATCTGTGTGGGCTTTTGTTTTATTCTTAAATGAGAGGCCAAGAACATGGAAATACCCAGTACTGTTAACACTAGGGTTCTAGGTCTGGGTCCTTACTGTGCAGGCTGTCCCTAGACACTTCCCATTCACCTGCCTGGGACAGTGCAAAGCAAACTGCAGTCCTAAGCATCAGACACCATCTAAAGATGAAGGATTTGGGTCCTGAGTAAGAAAATGGGATCCCTAGTAATCCTCCAGGCTACAGAAATGGGACAAGGATGCAGAGGATGAAGATGCTCTTACTTCCACGGATAAGCTTAGATTTATAGCTATCAGAAACTCTTGAGGAATGTTGTGGGANGAAAAGGCAGCTTCCTGGAGCTGGCAGTGCCAGAGGCTGCCTAGTGGGCTAGACGGAGGATGGGAGTGGGTTTTTCTCTGGTGTTGTGCACTTGCTTTCTCAGGCTTGTCTGGGCTCAGGGGAGCTCAACTGCTACTACTCTGGACTGTGGTTCTGGTCCAAGAAGACCACTGGCTGGAGAGGGATGGTGGGAGGCCCCAACTCAGAGTGGTTTGTTAGGTAAGTACAGAAATGCATACATTTAAATGAGAATAACAATTTAAGATACACAGCACATTNACCCCCAAAAGAAATAAAGTGATCAACACTGATGTCATAAATAAGATTTTTAAGTTATATCAATACAGTACACTACTTAAGCAATTGGTCAATCTCACATCTCCTAATAAATTTGCTATCTAAATAAAATAGTTTATTTTGACTTTGAATTAGTTTGCCATTCATTTTTCAAAAGCACAATCTTTTGCTTTTAGAGTCAAATTAATTGGTTTGAGACACTTAGAGATGATATTATCTTCTTCATGAAGAAACATGTAATTCCCTCTTCCCCCATCGACATCACCCAGGGATTCCCAACAATATGCAAGATAGAGGACCAACCACATGCATAGGGCATGCATGCACCCAGCAAGCAGTGTGCTGTGGGTTAATGCTCTTGTACACTGTAAAGATTTGTCACTCAAATTGGTNTAATAAAATGCTGATTAGCAGGAAGTGTAGGCAGGGCGACCAGACTAAGAGAATTCTGGGAAGAGGAAGGGCAGAGTCAGGAGTTGCCAGCCAGATGCAGAGGAAGCAAGATGACANGGCAGAACTGAGAAAAGNTACTAAGCCACGTGGCTAAACATAGATAAGAATTATGGGTTAATTTAAGTGTAAGAGCTAGTCAGTAATGAGCCTGAGCTAATGGCCGAGCAGTTATAATTAATGTAAGCTTCTGTGTGGTAATTTTGGAAGCAGCTGCTGGGTATTTGGGAGTTGTTGGTGGAACAGAAACTGCTGCCTACATTGTGAAACTTTAGACTCACAAATATAGGATAGATGATAAAATATTTTCTTTAATTTTGCCAAATACAAATAGACTGGATATTGTAACTGTAATTCTTGCTTGATAACTGTTTGTTATATATAATTTTACTATATAAAGGTAAAGCCTTCCTTTTTGATTGGATNAAAAAAGGGGAAGTGCTGGGGGATGTCTTTCTGTATGCTGTGAATATGTGTTGCTTTGATTGGTTGATAAATAAAGGGGTATTGGCCTATGGCAAGGCAGCTTAGAGGCAGGCAGGAAATCTAAGCAAATATGCAGAGAGAAGAAAGGAGAGGAGAGAGAGATACCAGCCTGCTGCCCAAGGAACAACATCCCAGCAGACTGATAATGCCACAGCCACATGGCAACTTATAGATTAATAAAAAATGGGCTAAGTTATAAGAGCTACCTAGTAAGAAGCCTGCCATACACCATGCAGTTGATAATTAATATTAAGCCTCTGAATGATTATTTTATAAGTGGCTAAGNGACCACAGGGCCAGGCCAAACTGGAGGAACATGGGACTGAGGGGTCAGGTGGGACCAGAGAATCTTCAGGCTACAGCAGTGTTTAGTGAGAATTTTTAGTACAAGGCACAAAGAAAGGCCTGGAAAATTTTAAGGCATCTANGCTTACTTCTCTATTTTAAGACTAATATTTACCTGCCGTTTTGTGTTTCTAAACTGAATTCTGACCTATGGACAAATAACACTGCGCTGTGTGTTAATGCCACATGAAATGATACCACGAGCGTAGTGCCTACAACAACCCTCCTGGCTAGAGTCTGCAACATTGATTAAGTCCTTGACACGACTGTGAACCTCTTGTACGTTTTTCTTTGATTATGGAGTCATTTGAACTGACTCAAAACACAAAACACAGTTTAAAGAATTTTAGTTTCCCCCATCTTTATCAGTTACTGACCTGNGGCTCATTGCGTTTCCTCCACACTGTCTTCCCAGCCNCAGAGGAGTCAAGATTGGTGAAGAATNGTAACATTCACCACCTACTGTTCTCCACACCCTGCTCTGGGCCAAGATANANGTGACACTCGGGGCCCTCAGGGCAGGAGGGGAGAACTGGCGTGTGTAAGCTGCTCTGTGACCACTGCATGCATGTACACATACACGAACACATCCAAAAGGAAGCAAGTAAGTAAACAAACAAACAACTCACCTTCTGTCTGTGAATTTTCAAAGAAGAAGTGCACACTAAGTTTCATCTCTCAGACTTCAAACATTCTGGTTACGGTATGGAAGTNCNTCNTGGAGCTGGAAAAAGCATTAGAGTATAGAGTTTGGTGTTGTCATGGTTTCAGGCATCCATTGCAGCCTTGGAATTTATCNCCTACAGGAAGAGGTGGGATACCCTGTGCCCAAGAGTGAAATTATTGAGTCATATGATATTACCATGGTGTACTGCTGAGAGGCAGCTGGACGGCTTGCCAAAGTCATGGCACCAGTTTCCATTCCTGTGAGCAGCATACGAAGGTTCTGATTACACCACATCCACCCTAACATGGACTCTGAATTACTTGTTACTGCCCTGTCCATCCTGTGGTTGTGAAGAGGCCTCTACCTCATTGTGGTTTTGATGTACATTTCTTGCTGGCTAATGATAGCAAGGTTTTGTTTGCTCCTTTGTTTTTGTCATTGTTGGTCCTCTGTATATCTTTGGAGAATTTTGCCCGTTTTGCTCCTTTGGTCATCTAAAATTTGGGCTATTCTTTCCTACGCTGCATGAATGAGTTACTTCCATACGCAGAGCAGNTGGCCTTCATACATAAGCTTTGCAGATAGTTTCTTCATTGTATTGGTGATNCTTTCACTTTCTTGGTGCAAAGATTAAGTTTTCNATACAGTACACTTTATTCATTTTTCTGCTGTGAAATCTAAGAAATAATTGCCAAGTACAAAGTTGTTTCAGTTCTCCTTCTGTGGTGATAAACACTCCAACCAAAAGCAACTTAAGGTAGAACAAAGACTTACTTCATCTTATATCTCTGGGTAACAGTCTATCATTGAGGCCAGGCAAGGCAAGGAAGGCAAGGACTCAGGCAGAACACTGAGAGCAGGAACCTGGAGCAGAAAGCACAGATGAACTCTGCGTGTGGGACTCCTCTCTGGTTCATGGTTAGCTAGCTTTCTTCGACTGCCAAGGACCACTNTCCCAGTAAAGGGCACCCCACACAGTGGGATGGCCCGTCCTTCACAGACATACCTGATAAAGACAATTAATTACCAAAACTCTGTTTGTGGACAATTCTAGGCTGTGTCAAGTTGACAGTTAATGCTAAGAATAGAGTTTTTGTCCGTTTGCTTCTAAGAATTGTATACTGTTAGCTCTTACAATTGGGTCTTTGATTCATTTTGTTTTAAGTTTTTGTGCNTGTTTTAAGGCATGGATCCAAACTCACACATCTGTGTTCAGATAGCTAGGTGTCCTATATTCTTTGAAAACACTGTTCTTTTCCCTTCGTATGNCCACCTCAACAATTCAGAAACCCAAGAGATGAGAGTTGCATGGGTTATTTCCAAATTCTCAGTTCTATTCCATTGGTCTGAGCCTTTCCAGGAGCAAAATAGATCTTGAATCCTTATTAAGTTTGTATTATTTTCTGGTAAGATACACACCTGTCTGTCTTTTATGCTTTATCTTCTCATTTGTTTTCGAGAATGCACAGGGACATCTTGAAGGTGTGGCTGGAACTGCATGTAAGTGAAGTAAAGGTCATGCCATTTTTAGTACATGAAGATTTAAATGTCCGAAGTGATGCTTCAGTAAAACAACAGAAAGCAGCAAGATGCATTCCTTGCCAGAGCTGATAAACCGGGGGTTGGNTTGCTATCCATTTAAAGNTATGGACATTTTATTTATGGTATAGGAGAAACACAGAAGAGCAAAATTGTCTTTGGAAACCTTGAGAAAAGGAATCATGTCCTGTCTGCAAAGTACCTGTGAAGCTCTGCGACCTGCCCAACCTTTGGATGCCTCGCTCTGCAGTGTGTTTCCTCCCTCATCTGATGGCATCTCTGTGGTTGACTGTTCCTGCATCTAGTGCAGGGTTCATACTCTCATCTTGTTTGAGAGCCACAATCAGACCTTTCTAGTCTGTTCAGACCTTAGCTACGCAGCTCTAAACTGATGCCGAGAGGCATGATGCTAATAATCCTTTCTTGCCTATGTTTTAATGTTCTTGGTAATTGGTTTGACAAATTATTCNACGTGAAATTTTCTGCCACCAAGCTAAATTTCATTGAGTTCTGTTGAACAGGCTACCTACGTTACTTTTGTGGTGAGATCTCACTAAAATACTGCTAAGTGCTATTTTTAAATATGTACACAAAAACNCATAGCCTTTTTCTGTTATTTGGAAAAGAACAGGAAAAGAGAACACTTTTTATGCTTAAAGACATTTTAAAGTAGTTTTCTCTCACACGACATTTTGTATTGCTCAAGAACGATTATCATCACTGTGTGTGGTAACTTCTTGAGCCCCTTCACAAACTTAAAAACCCAGCACTTTAATGTTCTTCCCCACTAAAAATTCCCACAAAGTATTTACATAAAATTTTTTACTCACNCTATTTTGATTAGCATACACAGAATTTAGTGTACTTTGCATACATATATTTTTAGCATTAGGTAGTACCATTATTCTTTTTTCTTAAATGTTCTTTATATTTATTTTATTATTAGTTATTTGAGAATTTTATATATTGTGTCCTGATAACCCCTCTTCCAACTCCTCCTAGGTCCACTCCCCCTTCCCTACCCACCCAACTTTCTCTCTCTCTCTCTCTTTTGTTTTTATACTCACCAAATCCAGTTTGTGCTACCTATATATTCTTGGATGTGTGTGTGGCCTTCCTTTGGAGCATGGTTGACTTACCTGGAGCCAGATCTTTAAAGACAACTGATCCTCAGAGTTACCGATGGCCAATAGCTCCTCTGCTAGAGGTGGGACTGGCTGGGATTTGAGCTGCCTTGATCTTGTTAGAGGTGGAACCAGCTGGGATTTGAGCTGCCTCGCTCTTGTGCAGATTTTGTGCACGATGTCACAACTTCTGTGAGTTTACATGTGCAAATACCCTATTGTGTCATAAAAACACAGTTTCCTATGGTCATCCACTGCTTCTGTATCCTGCGTTCTCTTCACCACTGCCTCCGTGATGATCCCTGAGCCTTGGAAGGAGAGGGTGCGGTGTAGCTGTCCAGGTAGAAGGCTGAGCCTTCTATATCCTCTTATTCCACTCATCAGTTGGTGGACACCTAGGCTGTTTCCATTTCCTGGTTATTGTGACTAGAGCAGCAATGAGCACGGATGAGCAGGTTATCTCTATAATATCATATAAAGTCCTTTGGGCATATGTCAGCAAGCTGTATCATATGGTAGATTGAGTTCCAGCTTTTTGAGGAGCCTCCATGCTGATTTCCACAGTGGCTGTTCCAGTTTGTGCTCCCACCAGCAGCAAATGTATTTCTTGTTTTCCCCACAATCCATGCCACACTTGTTGTCGTTTGCCTCTTTGGTTTTAGCCTTTCTTCCTGCTGGGTAAGATGAACTCTGAAAGTAGTTTTAATTTGCATTTCCCTAATGGCTAAGGATGATGAATATTTTAAAAATGTTTCTCCATCGTTATTCTTGTTAAAATTACAGTCTTCGGGAAATTTCTAGGTTCTCATTTGTGTGCATGTAAGTCTATATGTGTGTGAAGANGTGCATATATGAGCACTCGGAGGCCAGAGAGAGATGTTGTCAGGTGACCTGCTCAGTCATTCTCTGCTTTATTCCCTTGAGACAAAGGTCTCTCACTCATCCTGGAGCTAAGTTGCTGGCTAGGAAGCTCTATTGATCCTCCTA
>LZPO01076093.1:66599-84143 GCA_001675575.1 Neotoma lepida
GAACTAAGCTCACTCCTCCTTCCACTTAGTGTCCTCCTCCTTTATCTTGGTTCCTAGGGCTCAGTCATGGCTTAAGCATCCTGTATCCTTGTAGCATCATTGCAAAGGGTAAGGGGAGACACATTGTCATTTATTTTCTAACTAAAAAACAACAAATATGTCTCCAGGAGTGTCCCACAAACCTGTTTCTAAGGATCCAGGGTAAGGGNTACAGTAGATGCCCCTTTGAAACAGCTCTGAAGGATTGGTGTGCTTGTGGTTGTGACATCCTTGAGACCCCTCATATGGGAAGAGTCACACACCAAATGTCCGAGGGATTCAGTCATACACTGCACTAGTATGTGAGTGTGAGTGCACTTATGTGTGTTGTAGAAGGGACTTGAGAAGATAAGACTTAGAAAGAAACAAGGAGGTTGGTTCAGGGGTCATATGTGTGCAGCTATATCCGTAGCTATTAGAGATGAGAGTATGTGACCACTGGGTATCAAGGCAAAGGAGATCAGTGAGCATTCTCAGTACTGGATGCACACAGTGTGACCGTTTCTCCTCATGTCACCTTTGTTTTTCNGTTTGATCAGCTCTAAACAGAGTCGATGGCACAGACTTGAACTGAGGGAAACACCTAGACTTTTGTGCTTGTTCACTTTTAAGTTAGTTTTTCTATTCTTGAGAATTTCATAATTTCATACATACATACATACACAGAATGAAATGCTATCATACACACCCCTCATTTTTCCCAGCAGCGGACCCCCATATGTGACCCCCCACATTCCTCCACAACTTCATATCTTCTTCTTTTCTGATAACCCACAGTGTTACTTTCTTTTCTGTGGCTGTGATAAATATCACATCTAAAACCAAATTATGTAAGGAAGAGTTTATTTTGGCTTACAGTACTGGAGGGAAAGCTCCTCTTGTCAGGGAAAGCAGGTGGCTAGAGCGAGAAACTGAGGGATCACATCTCAACCACATACAGGAAGCAGAGAGCAAACTGGAAGCAGGGCAAGGCTTTAAACTTCCAGTGCCCACATCTAGAGATGTTCTGCCTCCACCAAAGACCCACATCATGAATGTTCCGCAACCCTCTTCAAACAGAACCACTGGCTGGGGACCAATTGAATTCATGAGTCTGTTGGGGGACATCTCTCATTCAACTACCACACACACTAAATCAATTTGGTGCTTTTCTTGGTTTAGATTGAAGTGCACATGCTTCCCCTCTCACCCAATTTCCTAANTCTCTCACCAACTTCTACTGATTATAGCTGAATAAGTGACATTTACTTGATTTAATATTCTTTGAAAATCACATTATTATTTTCATACAATGATAATNCTNAACTGTAAAACTTTCAAATGATGAAATGTAAAAAGTGAAATAAGTTTNAAATGAAACCAGTTACTCTCAACATTTTGGAAGAATTTGTGAGAAGCATCTCTTGTAGACCAAGTTTTCCTATCCCAGCAGCTACTTCCCAAATAACCACAAGAGTGTCTTACTATTAATTGTAAATGCTTGGCTGATAGCTCAGGCTTGATACTAGCCAACTCAATTTTAAATTAGCCAATATTTCTTATCTACCCTCTG
This sequence comes from Neotoma lepida, assembly GCA_001675575.1. Lineage (NCBI taxonomy): Eukaryota > Metazoa > Chordata > Mammalia > Rodentia > Cricetidae > Neotoma > Neotoma lepida. Next base: position 68,191 of record LZPO01076093.1, read on the forward strand.
TCACATGGCTCATGGCTTGCTACCTCATTTTCTACACATCCTGCTTCCTCTGCATCTGCTGGCATCTCCTCTGACTCCATCCCTCTTTCTTCCCAGTCCTTAATTTGGTTGTCCTACCTATACTTCTTGCCTGGCTACTGACCAATCAGCTTTTTATTAACAATGAGAGCAACACATTTTCACAGTGTACAGGATTAAGACTAGACAGTTACAGTTACAGATCTCCTGAATCTTGGCAAAAGGTATATTAGATACAAAACTTTGGACTCTTCAGTAGAGGACAGTTAATGGAATAATCTCTATAAATTTTCCAATTACTTATGAACTGGACATTGAGAATATATTTCTTACTTGATTATTCTTGTTGTATGCAATTTCATTTTTGTTAAGATTATTACCTTTCCTGTCTATTTGGACAATACTTGATAATAATTCTTATTGTCTATAGTTTTACTGTGATAGAACCTTTCCTTCTTAATCAGAAAAAAAGGGGAAATGTTACAGGAATTCTTTCACTGGTCTGTTATCCAATTGAAAAAGCGTGTTTTAATCCAAGAGGCTTGGGTTACAGTAGGGATGGATGGGACAAGCAGGAAGAGATGGAGCAGAAAGGAGTGAGGGCCCTTTCAAGACAGGAAGTGAGCCGTGGTGGCAGAGTGTTTTCACAGTAGCTTGGATCTAACTCAGGTTTTCTTTTTCCTTTAATATTTGTGTACAGGATTTGTTTATTAATAGATGGTAAAAGAATCATTGTCAATCTTGATCATTTCTATGTCTGTAAATGGAGATTTACTTATTCAATGAGCAAATATNTGGTGACCACCCACTGAGTGCTAAGCACACTGCAAGGTACTGGGACTATAAGGCTGAATAAAACCAGCCAGCCCAGGTGGCTTGCAAGGTTGTTGTGTTGTAGAAGAACGTAAATCACTACAAGTCTAAACCACGGCAATCATTACACACTAGAGGAAGATCTATGAAAGAAGGAAGACTTCCCCAGGGCAATGCGAACTGAAAACATTTAACCCAGACTCAAAGTCTGAAGGATGACTNGAAGTTAACTGGATGGGGGAGACTCAGGCTTTTAAGGGATAAAGAGAAATACACACTGAACATCCAGCAGGGAGGTTGCCAAGGGAGGCTAGGGAAAGGTCTGAGAAGCCAGTAGACACTGAGTGACAGGACAAGAAGTATTCAATGAGGTTGGGAAATTCAACTCACATTAAAACAAGCAGAAACAGGGTTGTGAGCTTCAATGTTACAGCAATAGGAAACTGTGGAAATATTTAGGTAGAGGGGGAGGAGAAAATGGTAGCCACTGGATAGGAGTTGGGTGTATAAGGCAGGAATAGACTACAGCCACTTAGGAGGCAGAGCTGGGAGACTTGGGGAAGAGGTAAAACAGATAGCATGTNTGCAACACAAACTCCTGGGTTGGATGCTGGCAAGGAATGACTATGTGGAGTGGACCAGAACACCAGAAGGGACTTCACTCTCTGTGGAGATGCCACAAACAGCTGGACTCTGGGGACCGGTGTTCAGCTCCAAGAACTGATTGCTACTAGGTTCACACATTTGAATATCATTAGGGACATCATAAGCTCTGGCTTGGGCTGCACACTGAGACACAACCTTTCTACATGGTGATGGTGTTTATTGCCAATTAGAGAGAAAAGGGGAGAAGTGCATGGGAATAGATTGAGATGGAGGAGATTCTGGGAGGGTCCCAGTAGGATATACTGAAACGAGGGTGTGATGGATATTCTGAGCATTGCCGGAGGTCAGAGATGAACACTCCTTTGCGTTTAGAGATGTAGTTGGGGCCATGTGCTTGCTGGAACTGTGTCATGAGGTCTAGGAGCTGAAATTAGATTGGTGTTTGCTGAAGGACAGATGGTACAATGGTCTCATTTTCTCCTTGTCCCTTGCTTCCTGCCTATCCTCTGCACAGTTCTAAATTGTAGAACAGGTCATGTCAGCCCTTTGCTCCATACCCTGTATTGATATCTGTCCCCAAGGGGGAAAACCAATGTCCTTTTTCCTGGTTTACTAAGCTCACAAGAACTGAACACTGAAACCTGAGACCTTTATCACTCCCCTTTCCATGTTCTTCCAGAATCCACTGCTCCAACTTCCTGGTTCTCTGTTCTTTGTTGGTAATGTTGGAGATGCTCCTACTCAGGGACTTGGCCTGTGCTTCCTCTGCCCACAGTGCCATTTCCTAGGGAACAGAACACATTCCACTCCTGCTTCAGGCTCATCATAGTTCTCAACATCCCAGTAAAATTTCCTTGGNCACCATCCCTAGACACAGCCTCCACTTTCTTGCACTGCCAGTTTGCCTTGCTGTTTGCTGAAGGGAGAACCACTTTCTAATAGTTTGTGTATATATATATATATATATATATTCTGACTATTTGTTTAGGGTTTATCATTCTAATTAAAATATAAGCTTCATAAGGGCAAGAGTTATGTGGGTGACTGCCTAAAGCTTGGTGTGCACCCAGGAAATAATGAAGTAGGTAATGGACTGATGGTTCTCAAATGTTGAGACAAGAACGTTCATCTTAGATGTGATCATTTAAAGCCATAGGTTCATGCAACTTGTCTAAAGAGATTTGAGAAAAAAGCAAATATAAAATGTTTTCAACTAAAAGGATTAAACTTGGAATTAGTAGTTGCACAAAGACACAAAAATGTTGCATTATGGGTTATGACAATGAAACCACTGGGGAGAACTTGACCATCAGGAGACTATTTAAATTGCTCTTTAGAGCGAGGCAATAGTGGCGCACGCCTTTAATCCCAGCACTAGGGAGGCAGAGGCAGGCGGATCTCTGTGAGTTCGAGGCCAGCCTGGGCTACCGAGTGAGTTCCAGGAAAGGTGCAAAGCTACACAGAGAAACCCTGTCTCGAAAAACCAAAAAAAAAAAAAAAATTGCTGTTTAGGGACATAAGGAAATGTTAGGTAATCAATAAAGAGCACAGTGCCTTGGACCAAGTTAAGGTATTAAGAAGATTGTGGGCATGCTCACATAGTCATTTCTATAGTATAATGTGTGATATCACATTATACTATAGAAATATAGTATATCTGATAGTCATATATAGTATATATATGACTGATATCACACAGTCATGCTATGAAAGTACATGTGTTGCAGAATATTTGTTTATACTGTGAAGACGTGTCTTTGTCAAGATGCCTTCTGATTGGTTTAATAAAGAACTGAATGGCCAATAGCTAGGCAGGAAGAGGTTAGGCAGGACTTCCAGAAACAGAGAGGACTCTGGGAAGAGGAAAGGCAGANACACCAATGAGACATTGAGGGAGTCAGACATACAAAATGAAAGAAAAGTAAAAAGCCAGGAGGCAAAACATAGATTAATAGAAACAGATTAATTTAAGTTATAAGAGCTAGGGGAACAAGGCTAAGTTAAGACTGAGCTTTCATAATTAGTCATAAGTCTCCATGTCATTGTTTGTGAGCTGGTGGTCCTGACAAAAAAGTAAAACTACATATGGCACACAACATGAGGCTCGACTATCCAAACATAGGGCCTGAGAAAGCTTTAAAAAGTTCTGGAAAAGGAGCTAGATATGGCTTCCTAGTCCTGCAGTCTCTCAAGCAGGCTGGTGTTCTGCTGTGTACAGAAGGGTAGCTACAGAAGCATGGCTACTAGCTGCTGTCTGTAGGCTGGAGCCAGCCACCAATGTCATNTGTTAAGCTGAGTTGCATTGTGGCTAACATGGAAGTTTAAGATTTGTGTGTCATCGGAGAATGCTGCAGATGCTTAGTAAAGCCAGGTCCAGACACACACACACACACACACACACATAAAAAAAAACCCTCTAAAAATTACAGTATGTTTTAAAATGTGCTTAAAGGCTAAATAAAGAAAAGAAAATGAGTATAGACAGTCATAGAAAGAAGTGAATATTGTAAAAATAATTANGTCTTTAAAGAAAGAATAAAGTAATATAAAAAGAACAAGCCACATAAAGATGGGAAATGCTTAGGGTGTCTGGATATTGTATGGTTTGTTTTTGCCTTAAAATTTTAAAATGCAAATGTACAAAAATCATTAGCTGCTGAGAGACATTGGGTTATGGAAACTGCTAAATTAAACCAACCTATATATTTTTAAAATGTCAAAAATGGAAGTCAGAAAGTGTGTTGGGGGAGAGTTTATGCCTTTGTTTCCATGGGAAACAAAAAGTTATAGTTCTCTTCAAAATTAATAAAGATCAGATTTGATTGTGGGAGATCTCCTTAGGATCTTGGCTACAGACATTAAAAAAAGAAACAGAAAGACTACAGGACAGGTGACATANATACTTATCCCTCTACATGGGGATAGGTCTAAGACTGGATGAGACATGATAAATCTTATTGGCTACAGAGTCCGCATGACTTATTATTACATTTCATCTTTTCATATGGAATGGATAGGGGTTTAGTTATACAGTTCAAACAAACTTATATAGTTAACAGATGCCCTTTACCTGCTCAAATAGAAAACAAAAAATCATCTTTAACTGGCTTGTGCACACTTCANATCCCATACTTGTGTTAATTCAGACATACATGTTATCTTTAAAAGTTTATGTGTTTTCAGAAAAAAAGGACCAGATACCAATGAAGACAAGTAGCCCAGATGACTCAGTCTCTCAAAATGCCTCTGTTACAGTTTCCTCAAAATTCTGCATCCAGAACAACTTCAAAGCTGCTAGCTGAGATGGGTCAGCCTCACAGACTTCTCTATCTAGGACTTCAGATATGTTCTACATTTTCCCATCACACAGAGACTAAACAAAAAAATAATAGAGCTCACTCTTCCAGGACTTGTATATACTGTATATAGTTATTGTACTTATTTTATATAGTTTTTCTAATATATTAGTTATAACTTTTTAAATTTTTTTTTTATTTTTATTAGACAAGGAGGGGAAATGTGGTGGTATTTTATCTATGTCCCCTAATAAAATTTATCTGAAGAAGGAAAAANGTTAGCCATTAGTCTTGCAATGTTAGCACACACCCTTAATCCTATCTCCTAGCAGCAGGCAGGGTCTGTCTGGATTTCTGTGAGTTCCAGGTCACACTAGGAACAGAGTCAAGCATGGAGACACACGCCTTTAATCCCAACATCAACCATAGAATTCTGGAGGTCTATACAGACAGACAGAAAGTGATGTAGCTAGGCTGAGAGAGTCAATGGGAGAACAGAACAGAAAGAAATATAGGCATGGAGGTATAGGAAGTCACACTCTCTTTTGGAAGCAGCAGCTTGTGAGGTGAGGCTGGTAGCTGTTCCTAATTCCTCTGATCTCTGTCAGATTTTCACCCCTATCCCTAGCCCTGTGTTTTTATTTAACAAGACCATTTAGAAATTCGTCTTACATTATCCCATTTTTCTCAGGGTTCCACAAAGATGCTGTCATGCCCAGACATCAGGAAGCAGTCTAAAGAATATGATGCCCACTTTCCCAAGAGTTGGGGTGGGTGGTTTTTGGTCATTCAATGGATTATGGATGTTTACCGTTATTTATGGGGGTTGGTTACAAATTTTTATTGGTCAAGGTCAGGAAAAAAGCTGAAGAAAGAAGATTAGATTCAGAGATTTCTTTCTAAAGGAAAAAAGGGGAATATAGTATAGAAATGATGGGATAAAAGGGTAGATTGTTAAGTCTACTTCTGAACAACCACTGGTCTCGAATATTTTACATTGGTATGGATTTTTGTATACTGATACAAATTTAAGGTTACTTTTGTTATACTGTATATGTGTTTCTACTCTTATTTAAGATATTGTACTTATACAGCTCATTTAAAAATGTAATGCAAAGTTTTAGTCCTTGAAAACTATTTAGGATAACAAAGAAAGACAGGTTAGTAGCTAGTCATCTATAACAATCAAACTTATAGTCATGTTAGGTATGTTTTCAAGGTAAAACAGGTATATTTCAAATAGATGGTCTTCAATCACTTCAAAGGCCTACAGAATATGGCATTTAAGATGTTTTAATAACATAACAATTTTCATGACAGTGAGACACATTTGCTTTTGGCAACACCAATTTACTGAAAAAAAGGATGATGGGCATCAAAGAAGCTCTATATGAAGATTGCTTTCAATGTGGCAAAGGTAGCCATTTGGACAAGAAACTNCCCTTGCCTCAACTGCTGAAAGTGCACTGTCCAAACTGGACAAGCAGGACACAAAAGAAAGAGACTACCAAACTTTGTCAAGACAAGGTAAGACAGTCCTTCAAAATTTCTCNTTCACAGAAANGTCTGTCAGATATTCTAGGCCCGTAGGATGAGGATGGATGCTNCAACATTGCAGAGGAACCTTGGGTGACTGTCCAGGCAGCCAGATGTCTCTGTTGTTTCTTAGTTTTGGAAGTTGCTTGCTCTGCACTTCCTGTTTAATTAGGTAATATTATATCCTCAGGTTTCTGATGGAAGTTGAAGACTACATAGTTATACTGTTTTCTTTGTTATAAAATTCAAAAAGGAAACTTAAAAAGGAGATGTAAAGTTTATAAAGGTTGAGAGACATAAAAGCTTAAGTTGTTTTCTAAGAAAATGTTTTAAGTTCTAAAAAATATATTTTTNGGAAGATAATACAAGTTATGATAGAAAATGGTTTAAGTATAAAACTTTGGATTAAAAAAACTTTGGATTCATCAAGATAGGACAGATAATAGAGTATTTTCTCCAAAACTGGCAAATAAAAATGGACTGGACATTATAAATGCAATTCTTACCTGATAATTGTTCTACTATATACAGTTTTACTGCATTAGAGTTAAACCCTTTCCTTTTTATTTAGACAAAAGGGGGGGAAATGTTGCAGAATATTTGTTTACACTACAAAGATGTGTCTTTGCCAAGATGCCTTCTGATTAATTTAATAAAGAACTGAATGGCCTATAGCTTGGCAGGAAGAGGTTAGACAGGACTTCCAGGGACAGAGAGGACTCTGGGAAGAAGAAAGGCATAGACACCAATGAGACTTTGAGGGAGTCAGACATACAGAATGAAAGAAAGGTAACAAACCACATGACAAAATATCAATTAATGGAAGCAGGCTAATTTAAATTATAAGAGTTAGTGGGACAAGCCTAAGCTAAGGCTGAGCTTTCATAATTAATAAGTCTCAATGTTGTTATTTGTGAGCTGGTGGTCCCTAGGAAAAACGTAAAACTNCATACATACATCTATACCCTACATAATTTAATTAATATGTAATATAGAGGTTCTGTTGCAATATGTACAGACAGGGCCTGCAAGATGGTTCAGTGGGTAGAGGAATTTGCCCCACAAGTCTTGTGATCTAAGTTCAATTCCTAGTACTCATCTAAAAACACTGGGCCCAGTGGNGTCCATATGTGATCCCAGCAAAGATGGGAGACAGAGGCAAGAGAATCATCTGGAAGCTCTTAGGCCAGTGAGACAGGAGTATGAGCATGGTAAAAACAATGAGGAAGACTGTGACTCAACAATGTGNAAGGAAGGACTCNGTTGTTGTGGGACATTTGTACACTNTGTGAAGATGTGTTGCTGTAATTGGTGTAATGAAAAGCTGAATGGCCAATAGCTAGGCAGGNGGTATAGGAAGGACTTCTGGACAGAGAGAGAGAAACTGGGAGGAGGAATCTAGGCATGAGATTTTGCCAGCAGACAAGGAGCAAGTCTCCCGCCCAAAGAAGAGGTAACCNAGCCATGTGGCAGAATATAGACTAAAAAATATGGATTAATTAAGTTATAAGAGCTAGTTGGGAAAAAGCCTAANCTAAGGCCAAGTTTTCATAATTAATAATGAGTCTCCATGTCGTTATTTGTGGAGTTATGGTGGAGAAAGTACAATTACACCCCAGTCCTGAATGTTGTCCTCTGATCTCTACATGTGTGTTCACATGCTCAAATGCACACACACATGCACACACAATGTACATGTGCACACACACATACACATGTCTCTTATACACATCTAGATGTGTATAAGAGACAGGATCTGCTGAGCAGAGAGGCTCTGCTAGTGGAGTGTGCTTGAATCAGGAGATCCAGATTTCAATTTGGACATGACAAGTTNCACAGGTCTAGTAGATGTGTACTGTGTTTTGTCTCCCAGGAAGATGTCTGAAGATGTTGTTAGNTTGAGATCACACTCAGTGAGGGTTCACCCTAATCTGATCTCAGTGATGTTGTTATACATAGAGGTGGAGACTCACAGAGGAGGGGGAGGGCTGTCTCTTATACACATCTAGATGTGTATAAGAGACAGGAGCAGAGAGGCTCTGCTAGTGGAGTGTGCTTGAATCAGGAGATCCAGATTTCAATTTGGACATGACAAGTTCCACAGGTCTAGTAGATGTGTACTGTGTTTTGTCTCCCAGGAAGATGTCTGAAGATGTTGTTAGNTTGAGATCACACTCAGTGAGGGTTCACCCTAATCTGATCTCAGTGATGTTGTTATACATAGAGGTGGAGACTCACAGAGGAGGGGGAGGGGAGGTCACATGATGATTGATGAAGAGACCAAATGGGGCATCTGTAGACACAAGGGTTGCTGGTGACTCCAGGAGCCAGAGAGAGGCACAAGAGAAACTCTCAACAGAGCCTCACCAATACCTTTACTTTGAGCTGTCTTGTTGCCTCCCTTNAAGGTCATGTTTAGCTANCCAGCTTGTGGTCACTTGTTAAAGCAGCCTTGATACTCCNTATAGCATCTAAGAGTGAATATCAAGATATATATCCACACTTNGTATCAAGGTCAGGAGGCCACTGTAGGACAGAGATTCAAATGATGCTCAGTTTAAAGGCACTGTTCTAAGTCCTGAGAGGGTGGATGTGGTAGTTTGAATGTAATTGGCCCCATAATTTCACAGGAAGTGGCACTATTAGGAGGTGGCTTTCACGCTGCCATGCTCCCCATCATGATGAGAGTGGACTGAACCTCTGAAATGGTAAACAAGCCACCCCAATTAAATNTTTTCATGTATTAGAGTTGNTGTGGTCATGGTNTCTCTTCACAGCAATAAAAANCCTAAGACAGTGGGAAGTGGAGACAGAGAGCTGANTCCTGGGTTTTAAGAATGGGAAGGTTGTCAGGGCAGGCAAGAGNGGACAATTATTTTGATGAGTTTTGNTGTAAAAGGCAGAAGAGCAATAGCAGGCCGGGTGATACAAGACAGAAGAACANCATTCACATCTTTACTTTGGGTGGGTGAAACAANGGTGTGTTGCNTGTTTAGGGAGTGATGAAGAAGAGTAGACAGTTGCTGGAGTCTTGTCCTGGGCTGGTGAGGGAGCCTGAATCAAGCTCAATAGCAGAGGACATGGCTTAGCTGAGGTGTGGAGTCTGTGTCCACACAGTCTGGCCTCATGCTGGTGAGAGAATGCTCCTCTGTGCAAGCTCTCCGATGGCTCTGGTGTTCTCAGTGGAATGAGAAACAAGGTCAGCAGCTCCGATATGGAGAGAATGGGGGAGGAGGTGTTGAAAGTTTGTGGAATGAGGAAGGTGTGAAATAAGTGTCTAGAAGACTTAATTTGCCTTTTAGTTCATGTGCAAAAGATTTTTTTTAATTATATGAAATTGAAAATAGAGAAAAGTATACAAGCATTTTAATAAACACTCCTGCTATATAATAAGCATTAACAAATGCTGAAACTTTGTCATGTTTGCCCGATCTATTTTAAGCAGTAAAACGTTAGAAATGAAATTGAGTTATCAGAATTTAATGTTAATTACTTCTCTATCCAACCTCTGAACCAGATCAGGACTCTCAGGAAGCTTTAACTCTTAACTGCCTTCTTTTGTCTCTAGTGTTTCTGTTTTCCATTTTTCAATGTTTCAGTCGAATCTTGTGTGCTACCTTGCCAGCTTTAGTATTCTTATTTTTTAATTTTATGAACTTTATCATATAAAATATTCAAACATCAAAAATATATCAGACATCAAAATTAGCTAGACCTTTTTATTAAAGGGAGTATAAAANTAATTGTTTTTCTAGTTCTAATTCTGTCGTGGATATTTTGACTTTAGTGGTGGATATATACATAAAATATATTCAATACCAAAGTGTAAAATGTAACATGAAACTCCACAGCTTCCATTCCAAATGCCAACCCTGCTCATTGAGTTGTATGGATTTGGGGTTAGTTTTGATATTCTTATTTCCCATGGTCAATACTTGTCTAGATTTTCCTAGAGGCTGCCCAATTCACTTCCTGTGTGTGCAGCTCTTTACTGCTTCTGTTCAACTTCATTCTGCTTGGCATTTAGTCCACAGGCATTCTTTCAGCAAGTTGGTGAATGCTGGCATCTTGGAAGTCTTTGTGAGTGAAATGTCCTTAAGTGTATATGGTATTTTAGGTGGGTATAGAATTTCAAGTTTGGGGACGTTTTCATTAGCACTTAAATTTCTCTTTTATTTTGGTGCATATTGCAANGTAACATACTTTATATATTTGATTTGCTTTGATGATCCTCTAATGACTATAAACTTGATCTGCCTTTCTATTTCTTTCCTTCTTCTCTGATATCCTTTCTTCCTCTTTGTTTTCTGAAACACTCTCATAATTTTTTCCTTTCCTTTTCTCTTCTTTTTCCTAACAAAGATTGAATGCCTTCTGAGAAGGGCATAGGAAAAGAAAAAGGAAGATACGCTTCATTCTTCTCTCAATTATGTGCGCCGCTAATAATGGTGACAGTAATTAACACAGAAAGAAGAAAGAATTCTTCTAGACATGTGTCACTTATATCAGTGCATAGATCTCAGTGTCACTGTTGCGGATATTTGAGAGAGGGCTGATNGGTGCCAGANGTTGTGCTGGTCGTGTTGTAAAGGTAACACATAAGACAAACGCATTTCTAATTTTATAAATTTTCAACCTCGCATGANAGATATACTGAAAATAGAGAACACACATGCTTCAGTTACATGGTATTCACGTAATTGAAGAGGAAAACAAGGNCAGAATGGAAATAAATGAATTAGAGTCTACCTAATAATTAGGGATGAGCTGTTATGTGAGGGTGCAGGGAGAGTGGGGGTAGGTTTCAGATACCTGGGAGATGAGCAGGGCTCCAATCTGAGGAGGATCAGGGGATAGCTGCTAGAAACCTCTGTTTTCTGAGCCTTTTCCCATCGAGACAGAACACACACACATCTATTCAGCTCAGATGGGGAAGCCATGACAGACAGAAGCAATGATTCTACCAAAGTCCAATTTGGTGGACCAATGAGTTTTTATTGGGGTTACTTACAGGAATGTGGGTGAGGCTTTACTTACAGGATCAGTGATAATTCAGAAGCAACTGCATCACCATAAGGGTGCCCCCGAACCTGGGAAGCTGCACCCCTGAACCCGGAACCTCTCTGCTGGACTTGCAGGCTGCTCAACAGGCCTAAGAATCTCCTCTCTGCAGCTGAGCTGGTCAGAACCTCCCCGCTTAGCAGTTGTTTTGCTTCCCTAACCTTCCAGATGGATGCCCCTGAATCTGGCTAGTTTTACCTTTCCCAAACATGTGAAATTTGTTTGCTTCTGGAGCTGCTTGAGCCTCTCCCATCCTTCCTGAGTGAGGGGGGAGGGGGGGGCACGTTTCATTCCGAGGCAATTAATTTCCAGCCACTTCTTGGAGCCATGTCCAGAGAACCACAAGCATTTAACATCTTGACTCATTTCTCCACAGGAAGCAGTGAGTCTGTGATTGGAAACTTCTCTGGATTTTAGCCCAAACCAACTGTGCTGGAGTTTCTAGACTAATTTCATTCAAGGCTTTCATGTTCAATGCAACGAGCCTTGTCTTTTTATCTAGATGGAAAGTACAGGTGACTCTGGCACTCCCCAGACAGTCCTCCCTCCCTCTGGACCATTATCTATTTCCTTCCTTCCTTCCTTCCTTCCTTCCTTCCTTCCTTCCTTCCTTCCTTCCTTCCTTCCTTTTCTTTCTTTCTAATCTATTTATCTCTGTCCTTCCCATCTCTTCTGTTCTTCCATCCTGTCTTTTCTTTGGTTTCCTAGAACATGTCTCCTGGAATGGGGGAATCAAATGGAATTTGTCCTGTCTTTGCTTTTGCCTAAGCTCTGCTTTTTCAANCACAGGCTCCTTTCTCTCAGACCCTCTGATGGGCCATCACTAATTTCTTTTCCTGGCTCTTCCTGTACCTCTTTCTTCTNTCACTCTTCCTCAGCCATTCATTCATTTACTCGTCATGCATAGACCATTTCCAGGAGGAATTAGGAGCAGAGTCTTATTTAACTTTCCACTCTCCTCCTTACTTTCCTAATCGTTTCCCTTTGGTAGGGCAACATCAAGATAATTAAAGGATGCTGGTTCCTGAGTATTTCAGTAAAATTGCCTTCTACAAAACAGAACTCNGATATATTCAATGAGATTGTTTGAGAAATAACTCACTGTGTGGCTCAGCTGTTTCAGGGTTCAGATCCAATTTGACTATCCATCCAAAAGTTGGGATTTTTAATAAAAGCTTTTTACAAACCACTTGGGTATTCAAAAGTTTAATACATAACAAACAATGAAAATCATACTTGGAAATATGGAAAGTAAAGAGGCTACAAATATTTATGTTCGTACATAATCTCAACTCCCCTGGACTTGGTATTGAAATGTGAGAAACACATTTTAAATTCCATTAAGCACATCATATTTACCCATGTAGTTGTTGTCAGAGCAGGATTTGGAGAAAATTTGAATTTTTCCATACTGTATTTCACGTACTTTCCTGGCTTCTTGATCAGTTGAAAAGTCTGACATGATTCTCTAGCTCCTATAAAAAGGAGAATTCCTGAGCTGTTTCTTTGTTTTATAATAGGTTGTACAGCAGCAGAAGGAACCCCGAGTCAGTTTGCTCTCTGCCCCTGACCATATCAAGTATGGTAAGCCCACAATGAGTGAGCCAGCATTGCCGAGCTCAGCTTGCATGTCTATAACATTTAACAAAGCTTGGCATAGTGGCTAATGCCTGTAATCCTGACGCTGGAGAAAGGAGGCTGGGGCAGGACAGCACGAGTTCAAGGCCAACCTCCACTACATAGTAAGATGCTGGAGACCCTGTCTTAGAAGAAAACAAAACAAATCGAAATAAGGATGCCTTCTGCAAGTTTTATTGTGATGATTACACGACGATGTGCTCGAGAATACCTCACATCTTTCAAAGTTCATCTGAAACACTGCATTTTGCTACCTGCCTCGCAAATAATTAGTTAGGACCAATTACTAGTAGAGGGAGACAGGTGGGCAGTTACGTAAGTCTAGTGAATTTACATGTGCCAAGAGATCTGATTGGGTGCAAGCTGCATGGAGAAGANCAGTATAGTCCCTTGATCCCTCATAAGCATCCTGGATCCCTTTGAGCGTGGTACCCAGGTTCTGTTCATTTATTATNTTTTTTAGCATCTATTGATTGAGAATTATTATGGGTTAGATATTATTCTAACCAGGGAAAAATGTCCCAGCCCTGGTGGTATTTTCTAGTGGAGAAGGCTGANGANNATAGGAGGCCAGAGTGTGTGAGAACTCTAGAGAGGCCTTCCCAAAGGAGCCTTTGCCTGAAGCCTGAGGACAGCAGAACCCTGACCACAAGGAGGCAGGTCCTGGCATGGCTCCAGATCCTCAGGTTTGGCTCCTGGTTCTGNTATCACTGGGTTCTGGTATCACTGGGTCAGCTGACAAGAACCCTAATGGTTGTGGTTTGTGACTCTGGACATGGGATTCCTCANGCTCCTTGGGTGCTTGTGTCCCTGCTCTGCTGAGAAGCAGTGGAGTAAAACTCTCTAAAGGAATATGTCAGGTGATCAACATGCTCCTCACAAGAAGACCAGGGGGCCTGACTCCAGCAGATACTCATGAACAATAAATTTTCCTAAACACAATCTCTGAAGTCTCCAGAAGGGTAATGGGGCCCTACAACCATGATTCTACCTGGTTCACAGTGATGCCATTGAGCTAATAAACACCACACAAAGATTGGCTTTGGATTGCAATTTGTTCAGGACAGTTCCAAAGTGACTAGCTGAGGTGGTCCATGTTCTTACACCTCTAGCCAGAACCTCAGATAAGATTTACCCATTACTCTGAGACTGGCTACAAGTGTTACAGCTAGTCCTCATGAGACTTAACCAGTATTCTAGTTTTTTACAGGATCCCAAAGAGATACCTTTGTCCCCTAGACAGCAGGAAGCAATTCTAAGGAAACAATGCTCCCTCTCCCAANAGGTTTTTGTTTTCTCAGGGTTATAGATAATTGTCATCTGTAAGGGGTTGGTNATAAGTTGTAATAGCATTGGGGTGGAATGATAAAGTTTAGACTCAGGAATCTCTTCTGGAAAAGAAAATANGGGGATAGATAAGATACTAAGGTAGAGTATTGNATCTACTTGTAAACTAATTTAGCAACTCTCAGCTTTAGAAAATTTGCATTGGTATCAATTCTTGTATATTGATACTAATGNAAAATTATTTTTCTATTCCTGTTTAAGATAATTTGTATATTGATACAGATTCAAAACTGTATTTGTCATATTGTACATATGNTCCTACTTCTGTTTAAAATATTTTTGTATATTGATATAAATGTAAGATGATATTTGTCATACTGTTTGTATGTTCTGCTTCTGTTTAGGATATTTTTATATAGATACAAATTAATTTTTTGTCATATTGCACTATACATTTATACCTCTGATTTAGATACTTTTATGTATTGTCACAAATTTGAGGTCATTGTCCTTATATTGTACACCTGTTTACTGATTGTTTATTTTTATAATGTGAAGCTTTAGTCTTTAAGTTATATAGGTTGATAAGAGTTACAGGTTAATAATTACCCTTGTTTGTCAAACTTATAGTCATGTTAGTTAGGTTTTCTTGATGAACAGAGATGTATTTCAGATGGATAGATAATCTTCAAACACTTCATAGACCTAGACAGCATGGCATTTAAATGTTTTAATAACTTAGATATCTATTGATACGAGACACGAATGCTCCTGGCAGCACTGATCTACTCCCGAGAGGATGTAGGGCATCGAAGACACTCCATATGGAATTTGTCTTCTTCTTGGCAAAAAATGGCCTNTTGGGCAAAGAACTGNCCTTNCCTCAACTGCTGACAATAAGCACNCTGTCCAATCCAGACGAGCAGGACACAAGGAAAAGAGACTGCTGAACCTTGCCAAGACAGGGTGGGACAGTCTTTCAATTTCTCCTGCTTCTGAAAATGGTCTGTCAGGTATTCTAGGCCTGTAGCCAAAAGTAGATGCCCCAGCATTGCAGAGAAATACTGGGTGACTGTCCAGGAAGCCTTTTGTTTCTGTAATTTCTTGCATACTTCAGAAGTTGCTTGCTTGCACTTCCTGNTTACTCAAGTAATATCATTCTTCTCAGGTCTTTGATGGGGTTGAAGACTAGATAGTTATAGTTACAATACTCTTGTATCTTAGCTAAGAGCATATCAGGTACAAGATTTAGAGCCTTTAGGATTGGACAGCTATTGGAGTAATCTCCATAATTTGCCATTTACCTNTGGTCTGTACATTCAGTATGTGCTTCTTGCTTGATGTCATTCTTGTTGGTTGTANTTCCACTTTTGTTTATGTTATTACCCTTTCNTTCTCCTGGACAATACTTGATAATTATTCTTATTGTATGTAGTTTTATATTAGGTTTAGAACCCTTTCATTTAGACAAAAACGGGGAAGTGTTGTGGGAATTCNTTCCAATCAACCAATGATCTTTGGGCTATCTGGCCTGATGGGCATGGCCCTTCCTGAGTATGTGACTGGTTAGAACTGAGGAGGGAGGCATGTTCGCTCTCTCTTAGGTGGTTGGAGACCAGATAGTAGATTCCCAACACCCTTGGGTGGAACAGAGGACAACAACAGCTGGATAAGAGGTGATGTTTATTTTGTTCTTTG
>LZPO01076093.1:110290-121036 GCA_001675575.1 Neotoma lepida
CACGGGTGCACATGGGCCAGGAGTCCGAGCCGCTGGAGGTGTGGGTGGTGCTGGGGGTGGAGCCTGAGCCACACAGGAAGCTGCGGGAAGACCCCCNGGGTAGAGAGCAGCTCCGCCAGTCGCCTGGCAGCAGGGAATTGTCCACCAAGAGCAGGACGCCAGGGGCTGAGGTGGAGTTCCTAACAAACACTGTTCATGAGCAGGACATTAGTCTTTATCTTGTTCAGTCTTCTAATATTAGAAATTTGGCTCTTACTAATTTTCAATTTTACAAAAAGCTAAGAATCTAGGACATTCTGATGGCCAAATTGTAGTACTTTCATAATTAGCTTCTAGAAATTAGTTATTCGAAAGGGAATTTCAAAGTAAAATTGAAGGCCTATTTCCAAAAGTTTTGATGAATACATATTTGTAGACTGTTCTTAGTTCCTCTTTTTTGAGTATTATTTTCCACTTTAAACTGAAGCATTTATATTTTGTATTAACACATGATCTGTTCATATATTACAACTAGTAATCCTTTGTCCTATATTAAAAATATTTAAGCTGTGAATGGTGGCACACACCTTTAATACCAATGCTGTAGAATTTTATTTCAAGGTGTGTTACTTTTGTTTATGTTGCATTTGTTTAACTCTGTGAAACTGTGTTACTTTGCCTTTCTAAAACACCTGATAGTCTAATAAAGAGCTGAATGGTCAATAGCAAGGCAGGAGAAAGGATAGGCTGGGCTGGCAGGCAGAGAGAAGATAAATAGAAGCAGAAATCCGGTAGGAAGAAGAAAAAGCAAGAAAAAGAGAAGGACATCAGGAGCCAGCCACCCAGCCAGCTGTGGAGTAAGAAACAAAGTAAGGTTACAGAAGTGAGAAAAAGGTAAAAGCCTAGAGGCAAAATGTAGCTGGGATAATATAAAGTTAGAAAAAGCTGGCAAGAAGAAAGTCAAGCTAAGGCCAAGCATTTATAATTAAGAATGAGCCTCCCTGTGTGAATTATTTGGGAGCTGGGTGGTGGGCCCCCAAAAGAGTAAAAGAGTAAAAAACAACATACCAGCACTTGGGAGGGAAGACTTAGGCAGGTATATCTCCCTGAGTTTGAGCCCAGCCTGGTCAACATGGCAAGTTCTGGACCAGCCAGGACAACATAGCAAGAGCCTGTCTCAAAAATATTTCATCCATATCTTTTTCTGAGTTATGTTTACAGTGCCTTATGACACAATAAAATCTATTGATACTTAAAATTTCTCATTCTTTTCTTTCATCTTAGAATGGATCACCTTGGGAAGGGGAAACAGATGAGATCTCCATGAGTAAACTAGGGACAGGGGTGGCAAAAGAGGGGAGGAGATGAGGGGATGAGAACATGAGGGAATGGGATGGTCGAGCTGGGGGAGGGAAGAAGAGGGAGAGCAATGAAAGAGATATCCTGATAGAGGGAGACACCATGGGGATAGGGAGAAACCAGGTGCTATGGAAATTTCCAGGAATCCACAAGGATGACCCCAGATTAGACTACTAGCAATAGTGGAGAGGGTGCCTGAAACTGGCCTACTCCAGTGATCAGATCAGTGAATACCCTGTCATCATATAGAGCCTTCATTCAGTATTTGATGGAAGCAGATGCAGAGATCCACAACCAAGCACCAACCTAAGCTCTAGGAGTCCAGTCAAAGAGAGAGAAGAGAGATTCTATGAGCAAAGAGCATCAAGATCATGATGGGGAAATCTATAGTGACAACTGAACCAAGCTCATAGGAACTCATGAACTTTAGACCAACAGCTGTGGAACCTACATGGGACAAGATTAGTCCCTCTGCATGCAGGAGACAGTTGTGTAGCTTGATCTGTTTGAGGGGCCCCTGGCAGTGGGATCAGGGTCTATCCCTGGTGCATGAGCTGGCTTGCTGGAGCCCATTACCTATGGTGGGACACCNTACTCACCCTTGATGCAGGGGGAGGGGCTTGGTCCTGCTTCAACTGAATGTACCAGGCTTTGCTGACTCCTCATGGGAGGCCTTACCCTTTTGGAGGAGGGGATGGAGGGTAGGGGAGAAGACTAGAGGAGGGAGCAGGAGGAGGGAGAGAGAGGGATCTGTGGTTGGTATATAAAATGAATTAAAAACATTTAATTAAAAAAAGCAAAAAAAAAAAAGAAAGGACCTGTAGTTTCACCTTTCTTTGCATGTAAATGCATATTATCTGTTTTATAATGGTTATATTCCCTGTAGGTTTTTATATTACTTATTGTTATTATTAATATTGTTTTTATTGTTTTAAATACTTTTAGCTGGTTTCAGTGAACTCTGCTGCTTTTCATAGACTGTCATATCCATAAGGAAATGATTGTTTTGTTCTTTTCTTCAATTCTTACACCANTTTTGTTTTTCTTGTTTTATTGCACTGGTTAGACTGTCAAGCACACTTGATATTGTGCAGATAACCACAGTTTGCTGAGAGCTGATGTGTGNAACAGTGTTTTACACTTTTCTCTTGTGCCTGGTCTTACATTTATTCAGACCACTCTCTTAAGATGTTTCCTGAGTCTTAGATTCGAAGGGAGTTAATATAGAGGACTCATCACCTGTGTGNATTTGGGCAGTGCCAATTGGACAACAAACACTAAAACGTGGAGGACATAAAGTTTNGAGGGAGACAGTGTNCGTGGCAGGGGTTAGAAAGAATTATAGGNAGGGAATGGTAGACAAATGTGACAAATAACAGGTTGTATAAATGTANAAATTTTCAATACCAAATTAAAATATTTCAAAAAAAGAAAAGAAAAAGAAAATCAAGCATAAATATAAAATATTGGCAATAAAAACAGTACTACCCAACTATTTGTAATTTCAGTAAACTCTTATCATGGTATCTCAGGAAATACCATATTATGGGGTTGAAATCCCTTCTTTGTCAGGTTGGAAAGCAGCAGTGCACCCTGAGTTTACTGAGGGTAAGTTAGGAAGCACTGGTGCACCCCAAGTTTATTGAGGGTAGGTGTTACATGTTCCAAAGATACTTCTTGCTCCCCACCATGCCTTCTCTCACCTGTGATGAGTCAGGAGGCCTCACAGATTACAAAACACTTCTGGATTCTGTATTATTCACAACCTTTCCTTCTGCTGGTCTTCTGAATGCCCTCTGGGAAGACTCAAGGGAGTTGCTAAGATAATGACTGGAGACTTNTGACTCAACTGTATTTTCTCTCTTTACTCACCTGAGCCTCATCTAAATCTGTTGTATTTTCTTNATTTGGTTTTTGGTAACTAATATTTATTGGAGAATTCTAATTAACAGAATTATAAATCCATAAGCATTTCAAAATCTCACCTCTACTTGTTTTTAATGTATTTTTAATCAATTTCAGGCAACTTTGAAAACATTTATTTATTATACAGGAAAGAAATGAATGCTATTTTATTATTTTATATTTTCGTGTGTTGACAAAAAGGTCTTATGTAGCACAGGCTGGTTTCAAACTCACTATGTAGTCAAGGCTGGCCTTGAACTCCTGATTCCCCTGGCTCCACCTCCTGAGTGCTAAGAGTGCAGGTACATACTACCATGCCTGGAATTTTAAAAGGAATGCGTCCTAACAGCCTGTCTTTACTGTATATTAATTGAGCTATTGTTCAATTATAAGTTGTTTTATATTCAGCCTATATGTTTTCCTTTACAATGTCAGGTTTATTTTGTTTTCCTTTAACTTATTGATTTAACTGTCTCAGTTTTATGTGTATATAATTTTGTTTAAAAATGAAAGATTTTAGTGCATTGAATTAGCAAATTTAGTTCCTAGTTAGTATTCTGCTGTCAACTTGACATAGCCTAGTCTGAGAAAGTCTCAATTAAGGGACTGTCTGCTCAGATCAAACCTGTAGCCATGTGTATGTGAGAGATCTTGATTGGCGATTGATGAGGAACGGCNAAGACCACTGTGGGTGGCACTGTTCCCGTGTAGGTAGGTCCTGCCTGTGTAAGAAAGCTAGTTNAGCAAGCCAGGAAGTACCAGCATTCCTCCATAATTTCTGCTTGAGTTCTTGCCTTGGCTTCCCTAGATGATCTAGATTATGGGATATGATGTGGAGATGTAAACCAAATAAATCCTTTCATTTCCTAAGCTGCTTGGTCAGAGTGTTACATTACAGAAGCAGAAAGTAATCTGGANCAGTGTAATTGTCTGCACTCAGACATATGCATCCATCATTTCTACATATTCTACAGTTGTATTTCTAGNAGCCTTTGTCCTTTCTCAAGAAACAAGAGGTATACACCTTTAACCTCAGCATTCAGAAAGCTGAGGGAGGAGAATCATTAGGAGCTTGAGGTCAGCCTGGGCTGCTGAGAATTTATCTCAACAAAACAAAACACTAACAAGAGGTTCTTCTAGGAGATTGATTTTATCCCAGTGTAGGAGTTATTCTCTGTGTAGGTGATATAGATCATCTGTGATGGTGGTGGTGGTGGGGTGGACAAACAGAATTGTTGGCTATTTTAAGATGCCATGTCAATAANGGTTGAGAGGGACATGTGTCCTCAAAGACAANGAGACCAGGGAAGGAGCATGCTTTCTAGTTTGTTTCTCCATCCTTAGTTTGTTTCTCCATTGCTGTGATAAAACACTGAACAAGAGCGACTTGAGTAGAAAGGGTTTATTTGCTTTACAGGTTATAGTCCATTGTTGAGGGAAGTGAGGACAGGAACTCAAGAAGGAAACTGAAGGCAGGAATTGAAGCAGAGACCACTGTGGAATGATGCTTACTGGTTTGCTTCCAGGCTCAAAGTTAGCTACCTCTTTGACACATCCCAGGCCCACATGCCTAGGGATGGACTGCCCAGAGTTGGCTGGGTCCTCCTACATCAATAGCAATCAAGAAAATGCCTCACAATCATGCTCACAGGCCAATCTGATGAAGGCAGTCCTCAACTGAGGTTGTCTCTTCCCCGATGTGTCAAGTTGACAACCAAGATTCATTGTCACGTGACTACTATCTTACTCCTGTGAAAGCCTATTGTGTGAGGAGATAGAAGAGGCTACTGTGGTGATTGAACGGCTGATTTGATATTTCTAGGAAAAGCAATAATTCATGGGACAAATCTTTAACCAGCATTCACTGAACTTTTGTCATAGTCCAAGCCCTTGACTAGCAACAAGGCATATAGAAGCATCTACAGAAAGGCTGTCTCTATCTGTAAGGCATCTTGGCACCTGTGGAGGATGCTCATTATGTCTTAAGGTCACCTCCAACTACGTCATGGTATCCATACCTCCAAGTGAATTTTGCTTTCTTCAACAAATTTCCTTAATGTGATCTGATTTGATTGTTGATGTTCTTCAGTCAATGTATTATCACAAGAGTTTAACCAGAAACCTTGTCACTTTTCCATTTTTCTTTTAAAAAATGGCTCTCTATATGTTAAATGTTCTTTGAAAAATGGGCAGAAAGTGATTAGAAGAAGCAGTGTAGAGCCGGTAAGGAAGATGGATTTCCCAAGGAGTTGGACACTTTATTCAATCTTATTCCACGTTGAAATTTAAATTTGACCTATGAGGCTCAAGGGGATTTAAAGGCATTAAAGGATGCAGTGGAGACAGTATGACTTTATGTGACATGTGCTTTGCAAATTCACACCTCTTCTCTTGCCTGGTACCAATGCTTGTTTTTGCAAGGTCATCATTGCTATTCACCAAACCAAGACAAAAGAAGGGAGAAAATAGTAGTTCTTTTGACACATGGTGTTCCCTAATTTTAGTTACAATCATTTACAAAGGTAAAGAAAAAAAGCTAGAGTGAGCAGGATTTTGTGTGAGGAATTCAAAGCTTCTAATTAATCAATTTAAGCATAAAAGGATAAATCACCCCTGCCCCGGCTTCTTAAAGTAAACCTATAGGAATAAGTAGAAAAATGGAAAAATAAATATAACAGTGTTAAAATACATTCTCATAATGAAAGTCTGATAGGAAAAATTCTGAAATTATTTTCATAATATTTTATCTTAAATGCATGTCTCAATTGTAATTTTTATGCATAATCTGAATGATGTAGGCATTTGTATGTGAAAGCCTTCTGGAAAGATAATTCAGAAGATGGATCTGAGTGTACATACCCAGCAACTTAGCTGAATCTTCCAAACTTAACACAAGTGCCAAGCTGTCAGTCTTGGAGATAGACCTCCTATTCTTGCCTGCTGAGGAGGACAGGAAGCCTCACCAACTCTCCTGGCTCACTCTCACTCACTGTTANTTAGACGGAGAGCAGGAACATTTGTTAGCCTTCTTCATTACTGTGTCCTGCACACAGCAAATGGCACACAATGAGCCCTCAACTGACTTTTGCTGAGCAAACAAATGATCTTCTACATTTGAGAAAACTTGGAACGTCTCTAGTGGCTGTTCAGTCTATGTGTCTACTGTGAGGAGAGTGATGAGGAGACCCTGACTAATGGGTGCCCATGACAGGACCCCAAGCCACCGCAGGAGCACTTGGAAAGTAGAAGTTCTCAAATGACTTTAATGATCTTTAGAGCAAATTTTTGTATGAACCTTCTATATTTTCAGAGATGACTCAGTGGCTAAGAGTGCTTGCATCTCTTACAGAGGATCCAATTCCCAGCATGTGCTCAATACCTGTAACTTCAGCCCCAGAGATCTCCAACACCCTATTCTGGCCTCTGCCTGCACACAGAGGTGGTATATATACTCAGAGAGATACACATACATAGACATCAATTTAAAAATNAATGNATAATTTACCTGAAAATAAAAGGTTCAGTTCAGTGAGTTTTGACACCTATATATGCTAGTATAATTACCAAACAGCAGGAATGAACTATTAACCTTGTTCCTTTAATTTCTTTCCAAATTTAGTAAGAGAAATCCTGAATTCATACCAATATTGAACTGAAGTGTCGTATCTTTGAATCATTTTTACTTTGCTAAGAATCCTGGTCTCTACACACTTGCAGTCATAATCAGGTAGATATTTTCTTTCCTTTGTGTTTTTAAATTAATTTGTATATAAAATAATAATTTCACTGTATTTTCATACAGATATATTGTTGCACCTTGTCCTATTTTCTCCCTCACTACTGCCCTCCATCACTCCCACTTCTCACTAGGTTCCGTCTTCCCGACTCTTCTTTCAGATTCTGTGTGTGTATGTTTATTTAAATCTAAAAGTTTCTTTCCTTCCGCCATCACNCCTTTGCATTAGACACTTTTATATTGTTGCGATAAGACACCATGACCAAGGCAGCTTATAAAAGAAAGAGTTTATTTGGGGTTTACAATTTCAGAGGGTTAGAGTCCATGATGGGTGATCAAAAGCATTGCAGTGGGAATGTCTGAGCACTCATATCCTGATTGAAAAGTTGGAGGCAGAGAGAGCTAACTGGAAATGGCCTGGGTTTTTCTAGCCTCAAAGCTGGGCCTCAGGGACATACCTGTGCCAACAATGAAAGTCTCTCCAGTCCTTCCCAAATAGTTCCACCAGCTGGGGACCAAGCATTCAAACACATGTGTCTACAGGGCCACTCCCATTCACCCACCACGTCCTCTTGCTCCCTGAGTCTTTGGGTCCTCTTTCCTTCTCTTGGGTCCCCTTCTACATCCCACACAGGAGAGGGAACATCAGCACCTCTCCTTCTGTATGGAGCGNCTTTCTCTCAACTCAGCGTAATATTATGCTTTATTCATCTCCTGACTTTTAAAATTGTATGTATTTGTTTCTTTATATACTTTTGCTATTCAAGGCTTTCAGTTTTTACTGTGATTTTCAGGACTTCTTTCTTATGTTCTGAATCCAAGTAACTTGTCAGTTCTGTGTATATGACAAAGTTTTTTTTTAAACCAATTTGTGACTTATCCAATTAATATCTTAATGGTATCCTCCTGGAAGTGGAAACTTTCAGTGTTGATGAGGTCCAGTTTATCATTTTTTTTGAGCCAGGATCCCATAGAGCTGCAATATCAGAGAAGTTGAGACCCACAATGTTATTCACTAGGTATTTTACCTTTTCCCAAAGTGCCCTGTTCAGAACACAGACATCTCGAGGCTCCTCCGATTTCCAGAGCATCTGGCCTTGGGGGAAAAGGACCTCACACCAGTTCCCACAGCTCACTATCTGTGTAAAGGGTTTCAGATTCTTCATTTACATATTAATTCTCATGAGGGTATAGGGAGTATGTTAATAAGAAATAGCCATCCAACCCAATTAATAGAGTCTAAAAAAGCATATTAAATGAAATAGCCACTGGAAATAGATCTACATGTTTATTTAATTTTCAGATTTTATAACTTTTGGCACATGAGAGCTTATATTCTTATGAAAAATCTGTCAATAAAACTCACCTAGTAATATATTAATTGACTGTGAGATGTTTGGTTAAGGAGATGTCTTGTGTTATGTAGAAAGTGTGTAGACTTAGTGAATTAATTTTCCATAAAACTAAGACATTCTGTGGATCCCATAATGTATCTCATTTTCTTCTTCTTGGGTAAATTAACGCTTCTTTTGGCCACCTGATTGCATTCAGAACTGAGAGTTCTATGCTGCTCCAGGTCACTCTGTGGCCTAAACAGTAACTAAAAGAACCCCCACAAAGCTTTGATTATCCCATGTCCCCTGGTCTTCTTTCGTAGTTCTGTATAAATTTCTGTTGACATCAGCAAGGATGACACTATCAGGATATTTCATGGACCAAACCAGAACATCTTATAGCTAAATGCTCAAGATGGCCCAAGTTGGTCAAAATGGCTTTCCTGATGATAACCAAGGTAATGGTAATGATGACAGCTACTTCCACGAAACAAGCACTGCATTGGCCACTGACTTAAGCCCCTTATGTGTGTGAATTCACTTAATCTTCATGACCACCCATGAGTGAGAAAGTGAGAAAGAAGGAGTTGATTTTTGCTAGACAAGAATATGGAACTGGGCGGAAAGCAGTTCCTCCTACCAGAAGGATGTTCTCAACCCTAAAGTCATATTGACCATGTGGGGGACTCCTCAAAACACAGTGCTCAGAGGTTTGAGTTCTGGCTTAATTGGCCTGTGGTGAGGTCCAGGCATTAGGATTCATATTACAAAGCAGACAGTGTGTCCCACAGTGCAAAAAGAGATAGTTCCGGGCTTGGTTGTGTGTCTCTAGGTAGTTACCTAACATCTATAAGCACTTTCAGAAAACTAAGAACCAAGATTTCCATTCACACCATTGTTCTAAGAAATAATAACTTGTTTGTGGACAAATATAATAACTTAACAGTGTTCATATAAAACTTTGCCAGGGCTGGGTAGATGGCTCAGCTGGGGAATTACCAACAATGTATTCACGAGCTGGGAGATGGCTCATTTGGAGAGGTGAGTGTCATGCTCACACAAGGATCTCCTGCCTCCACATAAGAGGATGGATATATGTGCTTGTAATCCCAGAACTGGAAATGTGGAGATAGAGAGCCCCAGAGCTTTCTCNGCAGCTAGTCTAGCCAATTGGTGAGCTCTGGTTCAAAGAGAGAACCTGTTCATAAAAATAAAAAGAAGAATGATGGAGGAAGACTCCCCACTGTCAATGCCCGACCTCCACACTGATCTGTGTACACACGACACATGGATGTGCACAAAAACATAACACACACCAATACAAAACACACATTCACACAGGCACACGCACACATACACACACACTCACGCACATGCAGAGAGAGAGAGAAAGGGAAGGAGGGAAGAAGGGAGGGAGGGAGGGAGGGAAGGAGATCAGGGTCAAGTGTTGAGCAGCTCTAAGATGAAGATCTGGCTAGTTTAACATTGTGCTTTCCAGGCACCCAGCCTTTCAGGACACATTGGAAAATAATTTCTCTGCTTACTTTTGTTTTAAACAATGAAGTTTGTGCCATGCTGAGGAAGGCTCCAGCTGCCCTTTGACACAGATCCAGGGATGAAACTCATCATTGGCTTCCTGGGTTTCCGGGATTCACAGTGCAAACCTCTTCCTTGGTCCTACCCTAAGCAATCTGTGTCGTTCTGGGAAGGGGCCCAGAAGATGTAAACTCACAAGCAGAATACACNGATAAATCCTGGGACAGACGCCAAGAACAAATGCATTTCTAGAACTCAGCCCCATGCTATGCACACAGCACACAGTATAGCACAGAGTAATCACAGCACAGAGAATCTGCAGAAGTCACAGAAAACATGGGATAAACAGTCACTGAAGAAGAACANTGGGTTCTTCTCAGAACAGCACAGATTGCTTAGGGTAGGACAAAGGAAGCCAATGATGAGTTTCATCCTTGGAACTGTATTAAAACATTAAAATTCCAGTGACATATAATTAAGAGTGTGTGCACAGACAAATGACCCTGAACCTGACTATTTTGAAGTCATGTTTGGGGTGTTCTGTCTGCACACAGTACTGAACTTTAGCATTTGAGAGCTGTGTTTAGTGTACCCTGTCTGTACCTGGGTCCTCTAGAATACCGATATGAAGTAGTGGTGTAAATAAGCTGAAGATGGAGAACTGGCCAGTCTGACATTGTTTTCCAGACCCCAAATATTACTGAAAGACTGATCAATCTGGATGTTCACAAGTTTCAAGGAACACCAGGAAGCATAAAGTAGACAGCTCCTGAGGAAGAGCCTCATGTGCACACAGGTACACACTCCCTCTGTCCCCCATGAACACACATCTGAAGATACACACACATGCACACAATACATACTCACACATATGCCCACACAGGCACAACACATGCA
>LZPO01076094.1:64273-93044 GCA_001675575.1 Neotoma lepida
CACACACACACACACACACAGTCACAGTTTTGTGTCTTGTTTTATGATTATTGTGTGTAAGTGTGCATGATGGGAGGTGGGTTGTAGCTGCTCCAATGTGCACGTGGAGATGGAGGTGACAGGACAGTTTTGTGTGGTCAGTCCTTTTCCCCCTACATAGGTTTCATGGACCAAAATCACATCTGCAGACCTGCAGGGCAAGCACCTCTGCCTGCTCAACTATCTTGTCAGCCCAGTATAGCCATTCAAGCTATTTGTGGTTTTTCACACAGTCATTTTTAAGTAGTTTAAATACATCATTTTCATCTCTAAAGTTTTAACCCATGATTGTGAATATCTTTGTAGTATAATAAGGCTATCATCTATTCTGGATGTTCTCCCTATAGCCTACCTGGAACTCTAAACTTTACAAAACTTTGTTCTGTCAACTGTATCTTTTTGCTACTTAACCTGTTGGCAGTGAATTACATCGTGGTTTCTATTTCATACTGCAGATTTTTGAAGA
Source organism: Neotoma lepida (assembly GCA_001675575.1). Classification (NCBI taxonomy): domain Eukaryota; kingdom Metazoa; phylum Chordata; class Mammalia; order Rodentia; family Cricetidae; genus Neotoma; species Neotoma lepida. The sequence goes on from LZPO01076094.1 coordinate 64,779, forward strand.
TAAGCAGCACTAAGAAAGAATCAAGGGAAAAATTATTCTACTTTCTGCACATATTTACTCCAATGAGTAAATTGTGAAGGCTTGCGTTAGTACAAAAGCTCTTTCACAACTGTAACCATTTTTACACTGTATCCTTTCCTTGAAAAAATAAAACAAAACAAACAACAACAACAACAAAAAACCCAGGGTGTCATATAGGCCAGGATGACCTCCAACAGCTACATAGCTAATATGGCCAAGGCTGCCTTGAACTCCTGACCCTCCTGCCTCTACCTCTAGAGGGCTGATATGCCAACACCTTGTTTCATTCACATTATGAAAAACACCTTGACAGAGTTCTGTTTGAACTCCAGTCCATAATAAACTAAGTGATGTATTTTTCCTTTTATCACATACTAACTCAAACACAAGCCCCTTTTATAATTTCATTTTCCACCGAGTGGGCTTTTAAAGTTTTTATTTTCAATTGATACAAAACAATTACTCTCTTATAATTTCATTATGTCATAAACATTTATCTCATACCCTTTCCAGGTTCTAGTTTCCCCGAGTGAATTGTGGCTTTTTTTAAGTCAGGGTGTAAAGCACAGTTGTTCGCTGTTGCATTGTGAATATGTAATAATTCACTAATCCAAACACACCAACCTCCAAACCCCTTGGTTGCAAGGAAGAAACAGAGCCTCAGCCAACTTACTATCTAGAGTATAGGAAGCGTCCCTTGGCACATCTGTGTCAGTGTTCCCTCTATGAATGATTACCAATCATAACAATTTCTATGCCCAAAGTGTAAATAGCACAAGTTGCAATTAACTTTTTCTCATTAGAAATATCTTAAGATTTTTTATTAAGGTTGCGTTTTAGAATGAAAACTATTTTTAAAATGTACATGTGGAATACACCTGTAAGTTCCCCACTCAGAAAGTAGAAGTAGGAGCACCAATAGTTCAAGGCCATCCTCTGCTACATAAGAGTTTGAGGGCAGCCTGGGCTACAGGAGACCCTGTTTCAACAAATGAACAAAAGCTACAGAGGCAGTGTCTACAAATAAAATTATTATCTAAGTCAGTAGGCCAGAAGATCAAGCTAAATTTTATTAGGAAGAATGTCAAAAGCCATTTTAAGCTTCAAATGAAGCACCACACAAGGAGAAGAATGCTTCTAGCACCCCAGACCCATGCTAGCCAAGGAAAGAATGGCAGTAGCTAGTTAATAGTCATCATTACTTTCTGTACTGCTGAGAACTGGAGGAAATCCAAACTTCAAGGGCATAGTTTAAATTAAGGTGGCTCCCTAGAGAAAGGAGAAAAACAGGAAGAAAGAGAGCACAGAAAGGCTATTCTATGCCTTTGGGGAATTCTACTCTCCATTAAGTACAGTTAAGCCATCTCCTGTAATAGTTCTAATGGAACTTTGCAAAAAGAGGAAATGTATCTTCTTAGCATCGTGGTGCACCTGCAGTCCCAGCACTCAGGATGCAGAGGCAAAAGTATCATTGAAAGTTCAAGGCCAGCCTGTTCTACACAGCAAGTTCCAGGCTAGCTAGAGTGGTGCAGGTGACCTGGGTTCAGTTCCAGCATCCACATGGCCCCTTACAGCACCTATAAGTCTAGTTCCAAGAGAGCAGATATCTCCTTCTGGCCTCTATGGGCACCAGGCATGTGCACACTTACATGCAAGCAAAACATGAATACATATAAAATAAAATAACCTTTAGAAAATTTAAAAAGTTAAGTATTTAGGTAAATTCTCTTCAAACAACAGAATAGCTATTACAGGTTTCTTTGGATATCTACTAAAGTTTCTTAAACTAGTTTAAAATGTTTACAAGTTGAATGATTTTTTTAAGATTAATTTTATCTAATATGTATGAGTGTTTGCTTGCATGTATGTATGTGCACTGTATAAAGCACCTGGTGCCTTTGGAGGCCAGAAGAGGGCATCAATCCCCTGAAACTGGAGTTATAGGCAAATGTGAGACTCTTTGTGAGTTCTGGAAACTGAACTTGGGACCTCTACAAGATCAGTAAGCACTCTTAACCACTGAGCCATCTCTTCAGCCCCTCCACTAGCTAATTAAACTACTCCTATGGTTTCTCCTACTTGTTGGTTTGTTTGAAGGTAATCTGTGTTGACAAACTTTAAGATATGAATATCAATTTAGCAAAACAACACATAGTTCTCAGTGTTCTTTTTGGGAAATCCAGTCAGAGCTGGATGTAGTTGCATACACCTGCAATCCTAGCTTTTGAGAGGTAGAGTCAGGAGGATCACGTGTTTGAACTCATTCTCAGCTACATAGCTTAAAGCCAGCCTGGGCTACATGAGACCTTGTCTCAAAACAACACTATTATACTAGGGATTTATTTTCTTTCTTTCTACTTTTATTTTTGTTGTGATACAAGGTCTCACTCTGTAGCCCAGGGTAGCCTGGAATTCACTATGTAAACAAGGGTGGCTCTAAGCTCTNGGCAGCTCCAAACGCATGTGTCAGCCTTCTGAGTGCTGGGATTACAGGCATGAACAATGACACCTGTCTTGGAATTTAGTTTCAAATACAGGAACTTGAGGAACAGATTCAAACAATAGCATTCTGGTCCCCCAAACTATGTTCTTCTTACATAGATAGATACATACATAGATAGAAAATACAATCACTCTACCTCAATAGGCCCCAAAGCCTAAATTCATTCCAGCATCAACTCTGAAGTCTTTAATTCGTGTCATCTAAATCAGATATGAGATCAAAGTTTGATTTTACCTTTTCCTCCCAGTTGCTGGAGATCAAGTTCAAGGCCTTTATGCCAGTGCTTCTTAGCCTTCCTAATACTTCTAGATTTTAATACAGTTCTTCNTGTTGTGGTGACCCCCAACCATAAGATTATTTCTACTACTACTGTTATGAATCATAATATAAGTATCTGTGCTTTCCAATGGTCCTTGGTGACCCCTGTGAAAGGGTTGTTNGACGCCCCCAAAGAGATTGTGACCCACAGTTTGATAACCACTGCCTTATGCCTATTAGACAAGCATCCTGCCTTTGTGCTGTATCCCAGCTGTTGGTTGTTGTTGTTTTTAAGATTTATTTTTATATTTTTACTTATGCATATGAACAGGGAAGTGTGCCTGCACCATTCCCCCCGGAACTGGAGTTACAGGCAGGTGTAAGCCATCCATCCTGGCTTCTGGGAATAGAACTCNGGTCCTCCAAAGGAGAGTACATGATCTTAACCACTGAGCTGTTAGCTTTTTTTAGGTCAGAACTCATTATATAGCCCAGGCTAGTCTCAAACTCACCTCTTTCTGCTTCAGCCATCTAAACTCTGGGGTATCAGGTGTGACCTAGCCTGTGTGTTTTAGTGAGTCACCAAGTTCAGGCTGTGTGATTTATTTTAAAGCAGATTCTCCTCCAACTGTGAGCATATGAAATCAAAACATGATATGTGGTTCTAAAATAGACTAGTGGGCTAAGTACAAGACAGACACCCTCCTTCCAAAACGGAGGAATAGACAGAAAAAGAATAACAGACTCTAGCCTAATCTAAAGCCCAACATGGAGGACAGGCATAAGTCTCTTACATTTTTAATTTTATTTATTAATGTGTGTACCTGTGTTTGATGTGTGTGGGTACACCTGCCATAGCATGCATATAAAAGTCATATGACAACTTTGTGGGGTCGGTTCTCTCCTTCCATCCTTACTCCTGTTCCAGGGACAAACTCAGCCTTTACCCACTGAGTCATCTCACTGGCCCTTCAAAAAGTCTTAAAGCTGGGGAAAAAAATCCTTTTGGTTCCATGCTCCACTTTCTGAGCNCACGGGACGGGCTGCTGCCAAGGACTTTGCCCCTGTGGCCTCGCTCAGGCCTGCCTGCTCAACAAGTCTCATGGGTTAGTTTCCCCACCTATAGGTTTCCCAGGCTGGGGTTTTACACTGGTGGCCTGTTGCCAGCATTCTCTCCCTGGGGAAAGGTAAACAAACGCCTACTCTTCCTTATAAAACCCCAATGACAAGACAAACCAATGTCTGATTCCACCAAAGTCCAACTTGTGAACGCTTGAGTTTACTGGGCTTACTTACAGAGCATGGTGAGGAGTTACTACGTACAGATTGGGTGACCCCAAAGCAGCCACACTACATGATGGCTTCCCCACAGCTGCACAGATAAAGGGCCTCCCTTCCACGTCTCCTTCCCTGACCCCCACAGTGCCAATCCACAGTCTGTGTGCTCTGACACTCCTGAGCTCAATAGGCCATGTGTAATTAGGGCAGAATTACATACAAATATCTGGGAGCATGGGAGGGAGCTCTCAGAATCTCAGGTGAGGGTCCAGTGACCCTCCTCACCCCTTCCTCTCTTCCAANGGAAATCAACAGTCAAGCCCTATCTCAGGGGTCTCCTGTGAGTGATCACAGTTGTTCTGATGACAACAATTGCTATGCTTAGGATAGAATTCTGCAACATGACTATTTATTTCCTACTCCACTAGACATCGCTACTCTGAGGGTTTTTCAGCAGGTGGTCTACCTCTGTGATAAATCTCTACCTGGGACTCTAGGTTGTCTGTGACATCCTTTGAAATCTAAGTGGATGCCATCACAGCATCACAGCTCTTGTAGTATATAGGTCTGCAGAGTTAGCACCACATGGACACTGCCAAGGCTCACTTCTGTGTCCCTTAGAATGGAAGCAAAGGCCTCCATCAGGGCCTGCATGAGCCATAGCTGGGGAAGTCAAAGACATGTGCACTGGAATGCATGAAAGAGAGTCCTAAGATGGCCCCAGTTCAGCCCAACTCCACAAACCATCTTCCTCACTGATACTCTGGACCTGTGATAGGAAGAGCAGGCCTAATGACCTCTGAAACGCTTTGGGTCAGTCTCTCATTGCCTTGAATAGAACCTGGCTTTTTCTACCCATAGTAATCTCCAGCAAATGGTCACTTGGCCACATACTTTGTGTTTGAGACTAAACAACAGTTTTTAAATTCCTTACATGGTGGTATGGTTTGAATGACTCATCACAATTCATTTTGAAATGTAATCCCCATTGCATTAAAATGATGAAAACTTTATTCAATTGTGGTATTTGAAGGTGGCATCTTTGGAGGTAATTGAAATTCAATGAGACTACAAGGACAGAAACACACACACACACACACACACACACACACACACACACACACACACACACACTGTTCCCGTGATTGCATTAGTGACTTGAGAAGAGAGGGTGGATGAGAAGGCTCAGTGTTCTGAGACCTGTGTTCGAGCCCCAGAACTCACATAGTAGAAGCAGAAGAAAAGGCCTCCTGCAAGTTGTCCTTTGACCTCCACTGGGTGCTCAGCACCCACTTGGAGATGACACACACACGTATGTACCAGGCTTTTTTCTTTTGGGACCACCAAGCAGCTCCCAAATCATGACACAGAGACTTCTTAGTAGTTCTGAATGCTCAACCTGGCTTAGGCTCTTTTTGGTTAGCTCTTTTAACTTAACCTGTTTCTCTTTATCTACCTTTTGCCTCAAGGCTTTTTACTTTTCTTTCTTTCTGTATATCTTACTTTCACTGTTTCTCATGTTTAGCTGATGGCTGCCTGGCTTCTGGACTCGGGCGTGTCCCCTCTTTCTCCTTGTTCTCTTCTTTCTTCTTCTCTCTTCTCTTACTCTTTTTTAGCCTAGATTTCTCCTCCTATTTATTCTCTCTGCCCACCAGCCCCGCCTANCCTTTCTTTGTCTATCTATTGGCCATTCAGCTCTTTATTAGACCAATCAGGTGCCTTAGGCAGGCAAGGTGAAACAAATGCAACATCTTTCCATAGTTAACAAACGCAGCATAAACAAATGTAACACATCTTTGCCTAGTTAAAATAATATTCCACAGCAGACATAAATAAATGTAATTTTAAAAAGAAAAAAAGAGAGAGAGAATCGAAGTAAACAAACTTGCTCTGTCTTGCCATGTGATGCCCTGAATGGCCTTGGGACTCTGAAGAGAGTCAACATCAGCAGGAAGGGCCTCAATAGATGTGACTACTCCATCATGAACTTCCCAGCTTCCAGAGGAGGAAACCAAATAAACGTTGTGATTTAATCTGTGGTATTCAGTTACAGCAAAAGAAAACAAAGTAAGACATGTGACAAGTTAAGAGCATTCCAAATCTTTCTGCTCTGCTTTCCTTTTGGTTATAAATGCCTTCCTTTGAGGGGAGCACTGAACCCCACCTTGCACATGCCAGACAAATGCACACCCACCATTTAACTATAGCCCTAGAGCCCCCTCCCTTTCTGAGACAGAATCTTACTACCTCAGACTGGCCTTCAGCTCAAGAGCTTCCTGCCTCTTCCTCATTCTCCTCCTCTCCATATGTGTCACCATACCTGGCTATATAAATCCCATCTTTACATCGGTTCTTTTTTCTCATTTTACTGTGGGTGGTTAAATGTAGCCATGCAGCCTCTTCAGTATTTTGTTGCTTAGTGATTTCTTCTGTTGGATGTCCTAGCTTTCTACTTTCCTAGAGTCCTGGAAATAAATGTAATGCTATCATGTTCTTTAAAGCTGTGTAACAAGAATGGTCTTAAACTCTAGTGTTTTTTTAAAATTATTTTCTTATTTTTGTGTAGATGGGTGTTTTGCCTGCATGTATGTCTACCACTACTAGCATGTGTACAGTTTCTCAGAGGCCAGAAGAGGTCAGATCCCTGAAACTGGAGTTACAGAGGGTTGTGAGCTACAGCCTTATGGCTCCTCTGAGGGAGCAGCCAGTNCTCTTAACCAGTGAGCCATCTCTCCAGCTCTCAAGCTCCAGTTCTCAATTCTTCTCCTCAATTCCATCTAAAGCCTCCACTAGAGTGGCCATTACTGTTCATGTTTCCATGACTGCTTAAATGGCCTCTATCATAGTGCCAGGCTTTCCTTATAGTTGTCCTCGGAGTCTTCAAGAGAATCATCCTTAACTTTCCATTCATGACTGTCTGGACTTTTCTAACTTACACCTCCAATCTGTCCAGCTTCCATGAATTGCTCAATCAAAGCTACTTCTTCATTTTCAAATACTTGGTATATGAAAAGCCACAGTTTGTTTTTGTTTTTGTTTTCCAATTGTCTGTCTTAGGTCTTTGTGGTGCTATAACAGAATAGCCGGGGCTGGTAAATTATAAAGAACAGGGCTCCCCTACTCCCACACATACAGTTCTGGAGACTAGGCAAAGGATATCTTGCTACATCATCCCACGACATGATGATAAAAGGCAGAAGAGATCAGAAGGAGGCCAAACTCACTTAAATAACAAACCCACCCTTGTGTCAACAGCCCCATTCCTGTGTTGGTGATATTAATTNACTTGTAAGGGAATCGCCTCCACTTATTGAATTGAGAGTACTGTTTCCAACATAAAACCTTACAGGATACATTTGGACTAGCAGCTACTGGGAGACTACAATCTTTTTTTAGCTCTTAAGTAACAGAACCTTTCCATATATTATGACGAACCATGCTTCTTTTTAAAATTTTTCATCAGTGCATGCATGTAGAGACAGAAAGTGAGGCAGGATCTCAAGTCGCCTAGGCTGGCCTTGAACTCCTGATTTTTCTGCCCAAGTCTCTNGGGTGCTGTGATCACTGGCATGGACTACCATGCCCAGCTCAGTCCTTGCTTCTTACTAGTGTTCTAACATTTGTAATTAATTGTCATTTGCTATTCATATCACATGTTATTAATTTCTTTAAAATCACAAATCAAGGAGCTAGAGAGATGACTCAGTGGTTAAGATCACTTACTACTTTTCAGAAGACCTGGGTTCTGTTCCCATCACCCATGTGGTGGCTCACAAGTACCTGTAACTCCAGCTCCAAGGGATCTGATGCCCTCTGGCCTCCCTGGGCATTGCATGCATATGGTATACAGACATAAACACNGGCAAAACACTCATACACATAAAATGAAATAAATCTAAAAGTACCATAAATCAACATCTGTGCATATCCTTCATGTCAGAATCTGATACCACTTAAGTAAATGCTTGATAATTTCTTTATCGACAATAATGATGTATTGTACTGAAAACAAACACTAGGGTTAAAATGAATGTTAGGGTTGAAACGGAGCAGTCGGGGACACCAAGGAAGGTAAATAAGACTTCAGCTGGGTATACAGCCAAGATGACCAGGTAAGAGAAAGGACAGAGTTCTGGTCTTGAAGTCCCACTCCTATCCCCAACCCCAACCCCAGAAGGTGCAAGTGACCACTGTCCTTTCCCCTAGTAAACTTCTCAACTTTATGGGCAGTTAAGCCCTTATTGAGATTCATGCATCTAACTATTGAATTGTGGGTAAAGAAGGCTTCTGACAAAGCTTCCACTGATCCCACAGAGAGTGCCACCCCAAACGACCCTGAGAGTGGGAAAGGGGAGGAGAGATGGCAGACCAGGACTTGACCCTCCACTCTGGAGAGGGCGCCTATAATACAACTACTTTCCACGCTTGCTTTCTCGTCCCTTCAAATATTCCTTGATTATTTGCTTGCTCTGCCTGTGGCTTGGCATGAATTCTTCTCTTTAGGGAGCACAAGGTCCTAGACAACCGCCCTGGTTGGGATGAGAGAGAATGCAGGTGGAGGTATCTCTCCTCATCTACAATTTGTACACCCCCTAGTTCAAACACAACTAAGCATTTTGGCTGGGGCGCAAACCTAGGGCCTTGCACTCTGCAGGCAAGCATTCTGCCATTGAATTATATCTCTGCCCTTTTAAACTAAGATTCTAATTTCCATTTCAAAACAAATGTAGCTCAAGTCTTAGATATTTCTAAGGGAGTTTGTCACTATATGTCGCCTAGGTCATCTCTAATACAAAGCACTCTAGGGAATATTGGTTGGAATAACTCTTCATGAACAAACATTTTCTGTAAGAGTCTCAAATTTAGGAGCTAAAAATACAGAACTACCACTTGAATTCCAAGTTCAGAAACTGAAAGTGTTGCATAGAATGGACTTACACGATTATGTATCAATTAATGATGGGAGCATATTCTGAGAAATACCTCATTAGGTAGTTGTATCAAAGTGCATTTATCTGAACTAAGACAGCAATTTTATTAGCTGAANTCATATGGGGCCACTATCGTACNCACAACTTCTCATCACCTGCAGCACTGCCATGTGGCTCATGACTAGACTAAAAAATCATCCTGTTATCTGAAATTCAAATTTAATAGAGAATCCTGTATTTTATCTGGAAACATCAAATATCCATGCTTTAAACCCCAGGGTCAAGGGCTTTCGAGTAGACTTATCTACACCGTGGATTTCAGGGAGTTAATGCAACATTGCAGTGGTCTGTAAATGATGCTTGTTTACCTGTTGTTTGAGAAAGGGTTTCTTGTAACTCAGGCTGCCTCACACCCACTATATAGTCAGAGAGGACCTTAAACTCCTGATTATGCTGTGCCAGACTCCCAAGGAGCAGAATTACAGACATGCACCAACACGCCTGGCTTATAAAATATTTTTAATAGACGTGTGTGTAGTGCTTTTCCCGGGGACCAGAGTGGGGGTGTCTTTATTAGTGACTCTCAATAAAGAGTTGCTCTGGAATCTCNTGGAGAACTTTGAAAAATTAAACAAAATCTGACAAGGTTTGGAACAGTAGGGTGAGGGTGCTTTCACTTCCATCTGAAAGAGGAAGGAGCNTGAGTATGGTGGCTCATACCTGTAATCCCAGCACTTGAGAAGCCAAAGCAGCATGGTTGACCTCAGTTCAGAGACAGCCTACCGTACATAGTGAGTTCAAGCCCAGCCTGGACTACAAGAGTGAGACCCTGTCTCAAAAACTCCAAAAAAAGAGAAAAAGAAAAAAGACCAAAATGGGGCCTTTTAAGCCCAGAATACAGAATATTTGTGAAGAACTCACATGAAAGGAGACTAGAGGAACTAAGAGATTAAGAAAATCTTCCCCCATTGTTATTCTCTTGTGCTATTTGATTTTCTCACAAGGTACATGCTTTATTTATTTAAAAGAGTTTGCAACTGCAAAATAACAGTAAAAAACCCTCGCAGTACCCAGGCCCTCCTCTGAGCCTAGGAAGTCAGAATTTCTAATTCTATAGTGTGTTGTAATTCAAGGTTAAGAGCACACACATTCTCAGTGGCATTTACCCAAACAAGCACACAAACACATGCAAATGCATACAACTCTCATGCAATGTACATCATCCCTTGAATCTCCCCGAAAAGAGTCAAAAAGAAGAGTGATTCTCTTTAAGCTGGGCCAAGGGAGTTCTGGTTAGAAATTGTACTTGATGAACCAAAGCACTCCACCCTCAGCTTTGGGTAGGACAGGAAGCTAGTAAGGGTTTCCAGTTGCAGGCTCAGGACATCAGACAACTAATGAATGTCTTTGGCCACCAGATCACGACTTAGAGGTAATTAAGCCTTTATTTATACCCCTAATAAGCAAGCTGCTTTTTCTATGCTTGCACTGGGCAGGGCCAAGAATAACAACAGCCGGACGTCCTGCCACTCCTGGAAACTTCCCGTGTTCTGGCATCGTAGGAATCTGCCCAGCCTGCTTCAAGGTGACACACCACCTGCTCATAACTGACCTCACTGCTGCTCATGACCGAGCAAATGCCACTACACGGTCCAAGAGTTCTTCATGGGAGACTGCATTGCCAGCTAGGTTGGCTTGAACAGCCCCTAGATCACTGTTCTGGAGTCCACTAAATGGTGTCTCTTTATTGGCACCTCTATCTCAGCAAAACTGGCAGCCAAGACATTCTTTGTAGGCAAACATGTANGGAAAAATAACAAACCAAACCAAAACAAAGAACCAAACCAAACCCCAAAAACCTGTTTATGGGGCCTGGAGTATTGACTCAGCAGTTAAGAGCTCTTGCTGCTGTTACAGAGGACCTGAGTTCNATTCCCATGCTCACATCAGGCAGCTCACAACCACCTGTAACTCCGGATGCTCCAGGAGCTTTCTGACCTCCACAGGCACCTTCACTCACTCACAGAAACCCAGACACAGATACACATATACATAGTGAAAAATAAACAAATTTAATACATATAGATTAAAAAAAATCTGTTTATTCCTTTTCTTAGTGTTCTGTTTTTGTCTGTTGTATCCAGAAGAAAGACATACCACAAATTATACAATACCATGAAATTGATAACGTTCACAAAGCCAACCTGGGCACTGCCAGGAACCCATGCCCTAGAAATATGGTAAGTTTCTTTTGACAGTAATCCTGGGGTTCTTCAATCTCTAAACTGGGCGATTTCTGGGGATCATTGTAAACATTTCATGTATTTTGTGGGAGGTAGAGGTCTAAGTCCCCCATAGTGATCCTCTTAGTTNTAGAGAATCCTTCAGATAGCTTTGAGGGTTTGTTTGGCTTGCTTGCATTTGTTTTAGNGGTGTGTGCTTTATATGGAGTTTTGCTATATAGTACAGGCTGGTTCAGAACTCAGAATCTTCCCACCCCAGCATCATGAATTCTGGGAGTATGATGCACTCTACCACACCAGACAAATTGTATAAATATATATATATACACACACACATATATAATGTATATAGGTGTTCTGTCCATATGTAGTCTGTTCACCATGTGTGTGCCTGGTGTCTCTCAAGGCCAGAAGAGGGCATTGGATCCCCTGGAACTGGAATTACAGCCCAGCTGTGAGTTGTGAGCTGCCATGTGGCTGCTGGGAACAAAACAATTATTCTCTGTGAGAGCAGCCAGTGCCCTAACTGCTGAGGCATCTCTCCAGTCCCCTAAGGTGATGTTTTTAATAAAAAGATAAATTATAGAATTGTGATTTTACTTGTATGTGCATGCCTGTGTGAACATGTGTGTGCACATGTGTGCTGATGTTGAGTCCAGAGGTTGACATCATGTAACTTCCCCTATTACTCTCCACCATATATTTTTAATTAATGAATTTATGTGTATGAGTGTTTGCATGCACGCATGTTTGTGCACCGTGTGCATCCCTGATGCCCTCAGAGGCTAGAAGAGGGAAGTCAGATCCTCTAAAAGTTCCAGATGGTTGTGAGCCACCGCGTGGGTGCTGGGACTTAAACCCGAGTACTCTGGAAGAGTGCCAGTACTCTTAAACCCTGCNCCATGGTTCAACTCCCCATCCCCCACCTAAGTTTTTGAGACAGGGTTTCTCACTGAACCTGGAGCTCACCAATTAGTCCAGCCAGGCTGGCTAGCAAACTCTAGAGTTCTGTCTGTCTGCCATCCACCCAGCAGTGCGCGCTGCCATGCCTGGCTTTTATGTGGGTGCCGGGGAATCTAAACTCAGGAACTCACGTTTGGGCAGCAGGGATTTTACCTTCTTGATTTGGCCTCTAAGGACTTCGCAGGCTGTGGTACTGCTCCCTACACTTNGGACCCACCCAACTGCACATATTCCATGATGGCCAGCGTGCCCTTGTACTTTTGCCTTTCATCCGGTGGACTTTTACGATTCCCATAGGCTTACCTTGAAGCGATGAGTAACGCGTGCTCAGTGAAACTCCCTTTCCTCCTTTCCTTCCCTGACGTCATGCTCTGTGTCCTTCCTAACATCGTTGCTTTGGGTGTTGTCCTCTGTAAAAGTAGATAATCCAAACATTGCCTCAGTGTGTGTGTGTTTGTGTGTGTTTGTGTATCTCACTGTGTAGCTTTAGCTGGCTTGGTTCTCTATCTATGTCAGTGGTTCTCAACCTTCCTAATGCTGCAACCCTTTAACACAGTTCCTCATGCTATGGTGACCCCCAACCATAAAATTATTTTCATTGCTGCTTCATAACTGTAATTTTGCTACTGTTATGAATTATAATGGAAACATCTGACATTCAGGATATCTGATATGTGACCCTAAAAGGGTCACCATCCAGAGGTTAAAAACCACTGCCCTCTGTAGATCAGGATGGGCTTGAACTCACAGAGATCTGCCTGCCTCTGNCTCCTGGGTGCTGGGACTAAGGGTGTGCCCCACCAGGACCAGCTGTCTATACATTTTGAGGACAGAACTTTTCTGATGTACAGTAAGCATTCAACTAATATTTACTAAATGAATATCAAATATTCTCAATGAGAAAATTTACTTTCTGTGTATCCTTGAGGTTGACTGTAGATACAGTTAGTCATACTTCTAGGATTGATGTTCAGATTTCTTTTATTATATATGCCTATTATCCCATTCTTGTTTGTTTTCAAAGTATGAAGAAACAGGATTAAAGAAGATTAAAAGGAATTCTTAAGGGCTTGAGAGATGTCTCANTGTTTAATACCACTTGCTGCTTTTGCAGGAGACCTGGCTTTCATTCTTAGCACTGCATGGGATGGCTCACAACNACCTGTGACTCCAGTTCCAGGGGTTCCGAAATCCTCTTCTGGCCTCCACAGGTACTGCAANCATGTGGTTTACATGCAGACAAGCAGGCACACAAACTTACACATGAACAAAAATAAAATGTTCAAAAAGAAATCTTAAAATAACCACTGNGAAATATTATTAACTGTTCACTCTTTTTGCAAAATAAGAAAAATGGATACGAGCTAATATTTTAGATTTGTGTAATACACAGAAAATTGTATAGATTACCCTTGATAAACACACCATATACCCCAGACTAGCCTTGAACTCACAGCCCTGCTGACTATGCCTCCCAAGTGGTAGAATTGTAGGCATGNGCCACAATTCCAATCATCGATTTCTGAAATGGACAAATGCTCTCCAACTTGAAGATTTTGACAGTTCACATGGAAATGTGTCGGCTGATTCCCATTTTAAAACTTGTTCAGAAATCCAGGTTNAGTGAAATACTTTTTAAANGAACAAACCGACTGTACTGACAGCACCCAGGACATAAGGGAGGAAGATTACAAACTAGAGACCAGTTCAGACTAGGCAGCAAGTTCAAGGCCAGCCTGGGCTATGTAGTGAGATGTTTGCACAAAAGCAATCAATGAACAGAAAATTAAGACAATTGTGGCTTTAACACTCCAAGCAATAAACCAACAGGAGTGAATGGATTTGTTGTTAATTGCACATTGACCAATACACAAAAGACAGCAGACTTNAAGTACAGAGAAAGTCATCCAACAGTGACTCCCAAGCTTCTAACATAAATGTCATTTTTGAGATAGTGTCCAGTTATGTAGCTCAGGATGACCTCTGCCTCCTGTGCACTGAGATTACAGGCACATACCTCCAAGCCTTGCACTTATCTTTTTCTGTTGTTCCCTTCCTAAATATTTATACTCACAGATAAATAATACAGTGTATCAAAACATTTCATGTATTCTAATACGGCAGGCACTTCAACAAGGTTTGGATAGGTTAGAAGTCCATAAGATAAAACCATCCACGAAAATACATAGTCAAGACTCTCAAGAAATAGGAAACACATTAGCCTACATCAAAGAAAATTAAGTTACAAAGCACAGAAATCATTTTAGATTATGATACCTCTTGTTTAAAATCACANAGTTAGGCTTTTAAGTTTTACTATTTATTGGGGGGCTGGGGGTTGCATACCATGGCACCCTTGTGGAGATCAAAGGACCACTGTGGGAGCTGGTTCTCTCCTTCCACCATGCTGGTACCAGAGACTGAACTCAGGTCCTTGGGCNACAATCACCTTTACCCTAGAGCTATGCCCCTGGCTCACAATTACATGTTTGACACTACAAATATACAGCCAGCAAAAGATGGCTCATCAGCTAAAGATACCTGCCACCACGCCTGATAACCTGAGTTCAATCCCCGGAACCCATGTGGTGGGGAGAGAAAACTGACTCCTGACAGTTGTCTACACTCAATAAATAGTAAGATTTAAACTATGGCTCTTACTGTTAAACGTGTAGAAAGAAGACTCCTGTTTATTGACTTTCACCAGTTCCCACCATGAGGAGAGGGGAGCAGCAGCATTTGACTTTACTGTGTCTATTTTCTAATAGAAATATGTCTAATAGTTAATATGTTGGTCTTCCCGAACCTAGATGATAACATCTTCAAAGGCTTGAAGTACTCAGTACCATTGTGTGGTAGCACGGCTTCTCCTGTCACACAACAAATGTGTTCTAGACATGTGGCGGCTTGGGCACCCTTGTTCTCACACCTACCATGTCCTTGTGCTGCAACTTGGTGGCCTGTTTTCACAGCTGCTGTGTTCCAGCGCTGCCATGTAGTATCCTGTGTATGCCTGTTGCATGCTTGCTGTATTTGATTGTGCCACCATGTGATGGCCTGCACATGTCTGCTTGCATGCTTTCTGTGTCACAGTATCTTCATGTGGTGACCTGGACATTTCTGTTCACAGGCTTGCAATACTGTCACCAGGTGTGCCAATGCTGCCACCTGGTGACAAGTGTACTGTTCACACNTCTGTTGTGTCCCAGCGCTGCCATCTGGTGGCCTGTACATGTCTGTTTACATACTTGCCATGTCTCAAAGCCACCATGTGGTGACCTGGACCTGCATGTTTGAATGTCTGCTGTGTTCCAGTGCTACACTAGGCTGCCTGAGCACACCTCTTCATGTGCATTCACTTGTTTGCATGCATGCTAAATTCCAGTCCCAGGATCAGCACATGTGTNGGGGGCGGGGAGGGGGCTGGGTATTTCTGTACTCAGACCTGCCATATCCTTGTGCCACAACTTGGTGGTGTGGGGATGCCTGGTCACAAGTCTGCCACATACTAGTACTGCCACTTCATGGCCTGGGAATATATTTGCATGTCTGCTGTGTTACTATGCCACCAGTGTGATAGTCTGGGCAAGCATGCTGCATGACTGCTGTGTCCCAATGCTAACGCATTGTGGCCTAGGTAACCTATTTGGATNCCTGCTGTGTCCTAGGGCTACCAAATGATGGCCTAAGCATGCCTGTTCTCACACATGCTGTGTNTCAGTGCAATCTCGTGGAGGCCTGAGCATGTTTATTGACATGCATGAGGTTTCCCAGGGCCACTGTATTTGGGTGCAGGATCCCTCGTTTGCACATCTGCCATGTCCCAGTACCACCTTGTGGCAGAAGAGCCACTGGAGTTCAAGTGTGTGCCATGCTCCAGCACTGCTGTGTGGTGTCCTGGGCCCCACCTGTTCTCACGGAAGCCAAGTCTCAGCGCTGCCATGTGGTAGCACGGGCTCTCCTTTTCACATGACATCCGTGTTTTAGTGTTGCCGTGTGGGAGGTGTGCTCACCTGTTATACCCCAGCTGTGTCCCAATGCCTCCATGGGATGGTCTTGGCATCCCTGTTTGCTGGCCCAGCAATGTCCAGTGCTTTAATAATGGCTGCCTGGGCATGCCTGTCACATGGCTGCTATGTTCCGATGCCACCATGTCATGCCCTGTGCAGGCCATTTGCAGGCCTTTGATGCCCCAGGGCTGCCTCTTGGTGGCCTTGACACACCTGCTGACAGGCTATTTTCAAGTGCCAATCCATGTTGCTCCAGGCACACTTGTTCTCATGCCTGCCATGTCCCAAGTGCTATCATGTGTTGTTTGCACAGGCACCTTTGTTCACATGCTTGTGGTGACCCAGCACCGTGCTGTGGAAGTCTGGATTCACCCAGTTGTTTGTAATCCAAGTCCCAGCTCTGCCATGTTGCAGCACTGACTTTCTTGTTCACACAACAGCTATTTTCCAGGGCCACAATATGGGGCAGTGGGTTCATCTATTAGGAGGCAAGTTGTGTCCCAGCACCCCCAGGTGGTGGCTCAGCTTGCCTGTTTGCACTCCTGTCCTGACCCTTTGCTGCCATGTGATGGCCTAGGTTTGCATGCCTGTTGTGTTCCTTTGCTACCATGTGATAGCCTGGGCAAGCCTGTCAAATACCTGCTATGTCACAGTGCTGCCATGATGCAGCTCAGGCACACTTGTTGCATGCTTGCCATATCTCAGTGCTGCCAGGTCACAGCCTGGGCAGGCCTGTTCCCTTGGTGTGCCCTGGGGCTGTCAAGTGACACCTGTTTACACACATACCATGTCCTAGCACCACTACATTTTTGCCTGTGTGTGCTTCACAGATGTGTTGTGAACCTGGGCTCACTGGTTCACAATGTACTGTGTGTCAGCATTGCCACATGGTGGCCCTTTCTCACAAGAGCTGTGTCCCAGTGCCACAAAATATTGGCCTGGGCTTTCCTGTTCGCACATCTGCTTTGTCCCATTGCAGCCAAAAAGTGGCCTGATCATTCCTTTTCTTAAGCCTGCCACCTCCTAGTACTATGTGGTTGCCTGAGCACCAGTGCCAAGGACCAGTGCTGCCATATGTGGCATGGGTACACCTTTTTGCATGCCTGTCATGTCCCAGCACCACCGCATGGCAGCATGGGAATGCATGTTTGCATGCCTGCTGCGTCCCACTGCCATCCTGTGGCTGTACATGACTGACTGCCTGTTCCCACACTTGCCATGTTTTAGCACTTGGTGGTGGAGGCATGCCTNTTCACATGCATGCTGTGTCCCATCCTCACCCTATGAGCTCATCTTTTTGCCCATGTTCTGTATCCCAGCACCGCCACGTGGCAGCACAGACTCTCTTGTTCACATGTGGAGTGATTTGGTTACCTGGGCATCCCTGTTTTCACCTGCCATATTCCAGTGCTGCCACATGGAAGCTTACACTCGCTTGTTTGCATGCACGCTCTGTCCCAAGGCTGCAACATGGCAGCAGGGGTGTGCCTGTTCCCACACCTGCCAGTCCCAGCACTGCTATGTAGAGGTCTGGACATGCCTGTTCATATGCCTGCCATATTCCCATGCCACAGTATGGTGGCCTGGGCAAGCCTGTCCCAAACCTGCCAATCACAGTGCCACCATGTAGCAGTGTGGGCACATGTGTCACATGCCTGCTGTATCTCAATACTGTCACATTGCAGCCCCAGGCAGGCCTGTTCAGCAGCCTACTGTGTCTTAGGGCCACCAAGTATGGCCAAGGATTCAGTATAGAATTCTATCAGATTTTCATAAAAGAACTAACACCAAATAGTCCTCAAATTATTGTACAAAACAGAAACAAAAGGAACATTGCCCAGTTCTTTTTATGAGACCACAATTACCCTGATAATAAAAATCCCAGATAAAGACACAATAAAGAACAAGAATTCCAGACCAATTTCCCTTATGAACATAGAAGCAAGAATTCTCAATAGAAGCAAGAATTCTCAATAAAAATACTTGCAAAAAAAAAAAACCCACATATCAAAAAGATCATCCACCATGCTCAAGTAGGCTTCATCCCAGAGATGTAGGAATAGTTTACACACAGAAATTGAGAAATGTAATCCACTATATAAATAGGCTGAAGGACAAAACCACATGAACATCTCATTAGCTGCAGAAAAGACTTTTGACAAAATCCAATACCCCTTCATGATAAAAGTCCTGGCGAGACTAGGGATACAAGGGGCATACCTCAACATAATAAAGGTGATTTATAGCAAGCTCACAGCCAACATCAATCTAAATGGAGATTTAATTAAAATCAATTTCACTAAAGTCAGGAACAAGACAGTATTGTCCACTCTCTTCACATCTATTCAATATAGTACTTGTATGATAAAAATTTTAAGACATTGAAGAAAGAAATTGGAGAAGATATCAGACAATGTAAAGATTCCCATGTTGATGGTTCAGTATATATAGCAAAACTGGCCATTCTATCAAAAGCAATCTACAGNTTAATACTCTAAAACTACAGTTAAACTATAACATATTTATAGGTCTCATTCCTTAATGCTCATGCCTCAGTTACACCACATTGCCACCAGGTGGCAGAGGAGTGTTTCATTTTGTGAAATGGACTAACTCAGCAAAACGATGGCCCTAGTTCTTGTGCTCATTTTATAAATAAGACTCAGTTGGAGAACAGTATTAGCAACATAGCACAATTAACAATAATAGTTTTAGAACATTTAAATCACCTCTCTCTTCAATATAGCCAGGGACTTTTGAATGCACATATACTGCAGCTCTTTTATTGATCGACAGAAATGAGAATCTATAACAGCATCTCAAGTTTTATGAAGTCAAGAATATTTTCCCTATTAATTCAAAGACTTTGTCTTTTCCATTCTCCTTTTCTTCAAAGANTGTAGATTAGACTTGGGATAAGACTCTCATCTTACTAAAGAATGCATTATTATTGTAAGATTGTCTTTAAATTTTCTGTTTTGATTCTAATATACTAATATTCTAATATACACACTGTACTAACAANCATTCTTTGGGACCCTCAATTACTTTTAAGTGTAAATGAGTGCTGAGACTGAAATAATTTTAGATGTATAGCTCATAATTATAAAATATCTCTAATTAAACATGTTTCTTTTTCTGTCTTTTTTGGGGACAAAGATCTCAGAATTTATCTTTGAATTTCATCCCATCACAGACTTGGTATTGACAGTGCAAATCAGACTCTTAAGAAAAGTTTGTTGAAAAATAAGGTATTGCTGAGGAATATTAGAATGAAATGGATTAGAAAACAGTCAATATAGTTTTAAAGTTTACTTATTAAAACCACATATCCAAATCCTCATTTTTTAAAAGATTCATTTATGTGTATGTCTGTGTGAGTGTATGCCACATGTGTGGGTACTCTTGAAGGCCAGAAGAGGGTGTTGTATCCCTAAGGGTGGAGTTACAGGTGATTATGAGGCACGTAGGTGTTGGGACCCAAACTCTGGTCCTGGGGAGGAACAGCAAGAACTCTTTAGCACTGAGCTTTCTCTCTCCTCAGGGAAATTTCAGTGTGATTTTTGGAGAATTTTCACTACCTTTTCATTATACATATGGAAAAATACTTTTAACACTAATCAGAATTTATCTTTCATCACTATTGTTTTAAACTGTCAATGATGGACCTCAAATACCTCATCCTTCCTCTTAATATCCAGCTCTATTAGAAGTCCATGCAGGCAATGCGTCTTCTTCTTCAGCCATGAATTAATTGGCTCTTACTCTAAATTTCTACCTTTCTTTCTTTGAAATTAAAACAAAGGAGCCCTGGGCTGACTATGACTTTTGTGTCCTATACATTTTTAACTTTGATAGTGTTATTTATTAAGTGGCGCAATGTTATTCATCAAGCGGCACTGTTTACCAGAGAAAAGCCACGAGGTACAACAAAACCCACTATAAGAATTTATTAAGGGAAGGAAACTGAAGGGATGGGCATAGGCCTATGGAATGACTGTGCAGGAAGAGAGGCGGAGGAATAGGTGGAATCTGCTTTTATAGGTTCCCCGTCCCTCCTACCCAAATGAGCATATGGGCTTACATAGCTACACCACGCATGCGCATAGATTACGTGATCACGCAGCGCACGGATTACTTAGGATGTAAGGCCCTGGGATGACTAAGCATCTTGCCAGTGCAGGCGCAGTCATGTAGNTGCGGNAGTAGCTAGGAATTCTACCAGATACAAGTTTTGTAGTTTANGCATGGTGTATCTTATTCTGTATGTGTTGTCTGTGCACATTCACATGTATGAGTGCAGACGTGCTCTTGTTACAGCACAAGTGTGGAACTCATAGGCTAGTCTCTAGTGTGATCTTCACCTTCTACTTTGTTTGAAATCAGGGTCTCTCATTGAAGTTTACCAGTGCATACAGCAAGCTAAATGGCCTGTGCCACCTGCTGCTCCCCTGACATGGCTACCTACAGAAGTCGGACTGAATGTGTTTTGCATTATGTTATGGCTATAAGCCTATNGGGGCCAGGGAGTCGAATGTGGTGGTTTGAATGGTAATGGCTCCCATAGACTTACGTGTTTGAATACTTGGTCCGTAGGGAGTGGCACTATTAGGAGGTATGGCCTTGTAGGAGTAGGTGTGGATTTGTTGGAGAAAGTGTGTCACTAGGGGGTGGGCTTTGAGGTCTCAGAAACTCAAGCCAGTTCACTTCCTGTTGCCTGCTGATCCATATGTAGAACTCTCAGCTACTTCTCCAGCACCATGTCTGCCTGCATGCTGCCATGCTTCTTGCTATGATGATAATGGACTAAACCTCTGAACTATAAGCCAACCCCAAATAAATGGTTTTTTTTTATAAGAATTGTCATGGTCATGGTGTCTCATCACAGCAAAAAACAAACAAACAAACAAACAAACAAACAACAAAAAAAACCCTTAAATCAATTTCCAAACACATTCATATATCTACCAACAACTTGAGAATAAAACTTTAGACCCTTGTCTAGTTCTTTTGTTTAAATTAATTTTTTAATTGATTCTTTCATATCATGTACCCTGATCCCACTCAATTCCTAATCCTTCCATGTCTGCCCTCCACCCTTTTAACCTCTTCCCAAAAGGGAAAAAAAAATTAAATTTAAATTTAAAAATAAGAAAAGAAAAATGAAAAAATAACATAAAAAATCTTGCTGATCCCTGTGGGCAGCAACCTGTTCCTCTATCAACTNCAGCATTCTCTCACACCCCTCGAAGTTGTCTTGTCTTCAGCTTGGCTGTGTGTGTACTACTCCACTCCTCAGTCTTTCCCATCTCTCCATCGCATATTCTTTTCTTGTGGCATTGGGAGCTGCAGTGTGTCAACTGCAGTCTTCCCTTTTGCCCACACAGCTTTGCTTGCAAATGTTCATTGCAATGAGTTGTTGGTCTGGTTCAAGGACCCTAGTTTCTGCTACTACATCAATACTGGACCCTCACTGAGACTCCTCTTGGCTATCCTGTTGTTGTCCCGAGTCATGGAGATCCTGTGGTTATGGTTCTGCCAGCTCTCCCCCTCCCGTGCCACTGGGGCCAGCTCTCCCTGTCCTAGGCCACTGGGGCCAGCTGTCTCATGCCCANGCCACTGCTTGTAATGGCTGCCTTTGTCTATTTCTATGTGCAACAAAACAAAAAACATACTGGCCTAGAATTAGCTAAAATGTTGTTATTCTTATTTCTAAACTTGTGAAGTTTTTTTTTGTTCTTGTTTTTTAAGTCATTAGACACAATTATTGCTTCCTGAAGAAAAGCAAACTCCTCCCATCAATGACTGGTAGTAAAATTGTCAGTAGTACTCATGAGCCCATTTAATGCCTACTTGGTTTTTTTGGCTGGGTCTGAAAAAATAAAGATATTTCTGATTTGAGTCATATATGGGAAGCAAAGTATCAGGGTTGACAGGAGAGACACNTGAGACTATAGTCATTAATCACATTTTTTCTTCAACTGCTCTACTTTTTTTTGGTTTTTTGTATAACAATAATTCTATAATTGTAGTACCATTCCAGGATACTCAAATCCCCCCTAGATCAGAGCCTGGGGAAATAAGTGAGAGTAGTAGGCTAAGCTGGGCAGTTCTTACATCTTGAATTCTTTTCAAACCATCTTACTATGGGGCAGTAAAAATGAACTGAGTGCTCAATCTCCTGAACTCTCCCTCTTCCTTATGATTTAATGACAAGAATTAGATAACCACCCTTGTGTATGATGGACTACTGCTAAAATTCCACNGTTCCAGCAGGTTTTCCAAGAGGAATTCCCAGTAGGAACTGTAAAGCAAATTTTTAGGAGGGCATTGACACTCCTATATAGCAGATCTTGATGTACTCCAATTACAAATCTTCTCTAATATCTCCTCAATGTATGATATAATAAGTTAATACAAAAATTAACTTTCAAGATGCAAAAGGATGGAAAAATAATCCAAAGGAGACAAGTTATACGTGAGTTAGTGTGCATAGTCAATAAACATTGATTTGATAATATACATTGGTATCTTCAATAACGATTTTCTTTTTAATGTATATNTTATTAATTCTTTGAGAATTTCATACATTGTATTTTGATTATAGTCACCNCCCACTCCCANCCCCTCAAAGTCCATCTTTGTTTTAGTTATGATTTCTATATCGTGATAAAACACCATGACCAAGAACAACTTGGNCAGGAAAGGGTTTATTTCAGTTTACACTTCTAGGTAACAGTCCATCACTGAGGGAAGTTAAGGCAGGAACTCAAACAGGGCAGGAACCTGGAGGCAGGAACTGAATTAGAAGCCATGGAGGAGTGCTGCTTACTGGCTTGCTCATGGCTTTCTCAGTCTGCTTTCTCATACAACTTAAGCCCACCAACCCAGGGATGGTACTGTCCGTGAACAATGAGCTATGCCCTCCCATATCGAATATTAATCAATTTAAAAAAATAGATAACCACAGGCTCTCCTACAGGCCAACCTGGTAGAGATACTTTCTCATTTGAGTTTCCCACTTCCCAAATGACTCTAACCAGCACTCTCTCTGTCTATACACACCCAACAAACAAACAAACAAAACCCAATAAACCTTCACTGAGTGCAATTTATGTTACCCATATGCTCTTGGGTATATGGCCATGCACTGGAGCATGTTCCACCTACCAGAGGATACAGTCTTAAAGAAAACCAACTCTTCCTTTCCCAGAAGCTATCAATTACACATAATACCTTATCCATGAGTGAGACTTTGTGACTACCTTCCCTCTCTAACCTGGGATTTGACTTATGCTTACAGAGGTCTTGTGCACACTGTCACAACTGCTGTGAGGACATACCCAAAACTACTCTGCAGTGTCCACAGAATGCTGTTTCCTTATAGTCAGCTAGTGTCTCTGGTTGTCTTAGAGTTTCTATTGCTGTGAAGAGACACCGTGACCACGGCAACTCTCATTAAGGAAAATACTTAAATGTGGTGGCTTGCTTATAGTTCAGAGGTTCAGTCCATTATCATCATGGTGTGACATGGTGCTGAAGAGATAGCTGAGAGTTCTACATCTTGCAGGCAACAGGAAGTGGTCTGAGACATTGGGTGGTATCTTGAGCATATGTGAGACATCAAAGCCCACCTCCACAGTGACACACTTCCTACAACACCTACTCAAGCAAAGCCATACCTCCTAATAGTGCCACTCTCTTTGGGGGGCAGGCAACAGGATGTGGTCTGAGACATTGGGTGGTATCTTGAGCATATGTGAGACATCAAAGCCCACCTCCACAGTGACACACTTCCTACAACACCTACTCAAGCAAAGCCATACCTCCTAATAGTGCCACTCTCTTTGGGGGGCATTTTCTTTCAAACCACCACACTGGTTCTTACAGTCTTACTGCCCTCTCTTCAACAATGGTCCCTGGGCCTTGGGAGGAGGAGGTGTGTTATAGATATTCCATTTAGGGCTGAACACTTCTGCAGTCTCTCATTNTCTGTACATTGACAATCTGTGAGTTTCTAAGTTAATCAACATCTATTGTAAAAAGAAGCAACTCTAATGAGATTTGAGAGATATATTAATCTATGGGCATAACAAGAAGTCATTAAGAGTGTGTTTAAAGCCAAATCCCTTTAACAGAATAATAGTGTAAGCTATCCCCATGANCAGTCTAGCCACGTATCCTTGGCACCAATAACAATGNTAAATATGGCTTTCATTCTATGGAGTGGGCCTTAAATCCCATTAGAGCATGGTAGGTTACTCCCATGACATTCCTGCCATCAGTGCACCAGTGAGTATATCTTGCCAGGCCAGGTATTGTAGTTTGTGGGGTTCAAAGCTTGGTGAGATTGATGATGACTTTTCTCCTCCAGTATCATGCATGGCATCTTCTAACACTGTGAAAGCTTGTTAGTAGGGCTGAAGCTTCCAGGTCAAACCAGCTGAATTTGTCCACATTCTATGACTCAAGTATGTGAGGTGTTCAACAATATGGTCTTACCATCAAATTATGCAGAGCAACTAAGAACAATGACAAAAGCCTGTAATATTATGAGACTTGACTGGCCAACAACTCCAAAATAGGTAACCCATTCCTGGCACTGGTTTTTATTTTTTTGGCCCATGACGTCTAGTAGGGGTACTGCTGCCCCATCATAGGGTAACTCCAGCTAAATGTCTTAATATATGTACATGTTTGTGTTTAGGAACTTCTGCAGTAGTAGTTTTTCATATGACTGTTCAGAATGTCCTTAGTGATAGGTATCCCTCCCTGTACTTCCTACTATACTCTGTTCTCCTGTTACCTACCCTGTTTAGTCTTCTTGTACCATTATTCCCTTCCTCTTTACATCACTATGTTCTTTCTTGCCCCCCTTGAAAGATGCCCCCATTGTCCCTTACTAATTTCCTGACTCTGTGGGTATTACAAATGAAATACACATATCTAAAGATCCAAAGCTAACATCCATTATATTGTGGAAGCTTTCCACTGATATTAAGCCTTAAAGAGACACCAAAAATAAAAAACCAAAACCCACTAGAAACTGACATCCCTGATGAGCATAGGTACAAAAAAGTCTTAGAAAACTCCTCCAAACCAAAGTTAAGAACACATTTAGAAGATCATAAACCATGAAAAAGTCAATTTTATTACAGGGATTCAAGGATTATTCAATGTACACAAATCTACAAATGTGATACACAACATGGACTTAGGACAAAAATATTGTGATCATATCAATGGGTGAGGAAAAGCCATTGACAAAGGTTCACTATCCCTTCATGGTCAAAGTCCTGAAGAAATTAGGAGTAGAAGAAACATAACCTCAATATAACAAAATCTATATATGTCAGACCTATAGCCAACATTACACTAAGTATTGTAAAACTGAAAATATTTCAGTGGAAGGCTAGAAAGCCAGTTANTTAGAACATTCAAACAAGGACAGATAGANTAATAGGAAAGTACAGAATTTATGAGATCTATAGGATATCATTAAAAGACAAAATCTATTAGTCCTTGGNTATAACAGATAGAAAAGTTCAAGATAAAGATATAGAAAATATATTCAATAAAATCATAGTGGAAAATTTCCAAAGTTGAATGAAAGAACAGCAAACAGACAAGAACAGGAAATAACTTTGTCATGTGAGAACATAGGCAAACACCTTAAAATATAAACACAGGTAAAGATTTTCTGCTTGGGAAATAAGACCAAGAATTAACAAATGGGATTGCACAAATTTAAAAATCTTCTATATGGCAAATGAAACAATTTTGTTAAGGGACAGAATGGGAGAAAATATTTGTTGACTGTATATCACACATAAGATTAATATTAGAATATATAAAGAGATCAAAAGCATAAATACAAAGAAATCAAACAATACAATCGAATAAATCAGTTAATGAAATGAGCAGAAAGTTCTCAAAAGTCAATGAACAAATAGTCAACAAACATAAAAAGGTTTTTTTTTTCAGCATCTTTAACCATACATATGAAAACTACTCTGTGATTCTGATATCTCACCTCAGTCAGAATAACTATCCTAAAACAACAATAAATAACAAATTCTGGCAAGGATGGAAGGAAGTAGGAATCCTTGNACTGCTACTAGGAATGTGAACTAGTGACGCTCCTATGGAAATCAGTATGACAATTGCTCAAAAAACTAAAATTAGAACTCTCATGTGACCAAATATACTGCTTGCAGGCATATATCTAAGGAACACTAAGTGAACNTACCCCAGAGATACTGTAGTAGTTAGAATAAGAAATAACCCTGATAGCCTCATGTATCTGAACACTTGGTCCCTAGTTGCTGGTACTGTTTATTTTATAAGTTGCTTCTGGCCATGGCAGTTTTTCACAACAACAGAAAATACCTAACATGGAAGTTGGCACCAAGCATATGGTGTTTCTGTGATGAATTTGTTTGTGCTNTTTTTTAGAAAGATGTGAAGACTTTGTAATTTTGAACTAGAAAGGCAATTGAATGCTATAAGCTGAGAATAACAGGCCATTTTAGTAGGCTCCTGGAAGATGGTTGTGTTGAGAGTAATGTACAAAGGCAGCAAGATGTCTTAGGTTGTTGTCTGTTGCTGTGATAGAATATTCTGACAAAGCCAATTTGGGGAGGAAAGGGTTTATTTGGCTTACACTCTCACATCACAGCCCTCAGTTAAGGGAAGTTAGGGAAGGAACCCNTGCCAGAACCCTGAGGCAGGCACTCAATCAGAAACCACTGACGAGTGCTTCTTACTGGCTTGCTTCCCATAGTTTGCTCAATTTACTTTATGCATCCNAGGACCACNTGCCAGGGATGGCATTTCATACAGTGGGACAGGCCTTCCCATATCAACCATCAGGGAAGAAAGTATCCCACTGACACAGTCATAAACCAATCTGATAGAGGCAATTTCTCAACTGGGGCTACCTTTTTTCAGGTGACTGAGGCTTATGTCAAGCGAACAAACAAGCAAACAAAAACAGCCAGCACAACTGATCACTTGATAACTTGACACACAATAGATCACTATAAAACTATAATATTTTTTCTTGCTAATTCCCAAGGTCTCATGTCTATGTCTCAATATAAAACAGTGTAACTTTAAAAGTTCTCAAGTCTTGAAAAAATTCAAACACTTGGAACGCTCACTTTTAAATATGCAATGTCTCTTTGCAAGTTCAAAGTCTCTCATCTGTGAGCTTCTGTAAAATAAAACATAAATTAACAATTTCTTCAAAAGGGAAGAGCCAGGGAATAGTTGCAATCAGATCAAAGCAATAACAAAGTTTAACACTGCAAATAGCTCTGTGTACACCATCTGGAACTTACGTAGGCTCTTCTGGGATCCAAAGGGCTCAGGTAGCCCCCCTTTCTAGCTCTGCCATTCTTAGCACATGCAACTAGTCTTGTAGGCTCAGGCTGGTTCCACTCTACACCTGCCACTGTTCTCGGTAATTACCACATGGTCCTAGCATTGCCAGTACGCTGATGTCTCCACTGCAACTGAGATGTCACAGCAATACCCCACTCATGATACTAACCTCTGTCTTAGTTTATTTTCTATTTCTGTTTTAGAACACTCTGACCCAAACCAACTTAAGTAGTAAAGGGTTTATTTGGCTTACACTTTAACATCACAGTCCATCATTGATAGCTCTTGTTCAGGTCTACAACTAAAAAGGAGCATGTGGGCCAGAAAGAAACACAAAATGTGGAGAGAAACACACAGTGTGGAGAGAAAATGAGCACTAGGAAGCCTAAGGCTATANCCAAGGGACATGCTGAAAGAAAGGGTATTAAAGAGATTAATGCCATCAAGGAGAGGCCNTCTGCTCTGTACTAGAANAATGGGAAATGTACCCTCAGGGCAAGACCCTACCCAGGTAAGTTTCCAATAGTGAAAGGAGAANGCATAAATTACTTCAACATACAAAAGCTGTAGATAATCTATCTGGTCAATGGGGGAAAGGGTCCATCACTAGCTGGAAGCCAACAATGACAGTGCCACCCATGTGGCTGGGAGGCATGAAAGATCTAAGAGTGAAG